>LPNX010983004.1:1339865-1549430 GCA_001517045.1 Pseudotsuga menziesii | reverse complement strand
TTTTTCAAACTAGATGAGGCATCTACACAGAGCTAGTCCTTTTTCAAACTAGATGAGTCTTCCTAGAGCTAGTCCTTTTTCAAACTAGATGAGGCATCTAAACAGAGCTAGTCCTTTTTCAAACTAGACGAGTCTTCCCAGAGCTAGTCCTTTTTCAAACTAGGTGAGGCATCATAGAGCTGGTCCTTTTTCAAACCAGATGTGGCATCCACATATACCTGACAATGGAAGGAACCAATCCTCTCACCATGTCACAGCTCTTACATCCAACCATGGAAGGAACCAACCCTCTCACCATGTCAGAATGGCACAACACTTATATCTAACCTGCTCGTCAGAATGGCCAACACTCACATCTGACATGGAAGGAACTTAATCCTTTAGCCATGATAGAATGGTTCATCCCTTACATATGATGAAGTGGGAACACATCCCTCTATCACATCAGAATGGCTACTCAGTCCTACACTGAGTGATCTTGGTAACTGACTAGGTGCCTCCATTCTTAGAATGACAATTGCCCTTACATCTGTCCTACTCGACAGAATGGCCAGCACTCATATCTGTCATGGAAGGGAGCAACCCTATCACCATGACAGAATGGCTCAGCCCTTATATCTGACCTACTCGTCAGAATGGCTATGGATCTCAGCACTCATATCTGACATGGAAGGAACCAATCCTCTCACCATGATAGAATGGCTTAGCCATTACATCTGACCATGGAAGGAACCAATCCTCTCACCATGTCAGAATGGATATGGGACTCATCACTTTCCCTTGGAGGAAACCTTGATCTAGAGAACACCAAGTCTCTCCCTGAAGTACTCAAACTTTAGCCTAGCCAATGGCTTTGTCAATACATTAGCTATCTGTTCCTCCGTCGCAACATACTAGAGCTTCACTGCTCCTCTCTGCACCATATCCCTGGTATAGTGATACTTGATCTCGACTGGATTATCTGAAAACTTCACGCAACTCTGGTTGTCACAATGTATACAAGTAGCATCCAACTGGAGATCAAATATATCAGACAGTAGCTTTCGTAGCCATACTGCCTCACAACTAGCTGAACAAGCTGCGACATACTCTGCTTCAGCTGTACTCAGTGCCACATAGGATTGCTTCCTGCTAAACCAAGAGATCACACCTGATCCCATACTGAAGCAACATCCTGAAGTACTCTTCCTGTTGATGTCACTGCCTGCCCAATATGAATCAACATAACCCTCTAGGTTAATCTTTTGATTCGCATCGTACTTGAGCCCATAATCAACTGTACCCCTGCATGCTTTGAAACCATCAGGTGAACGTGTCTCAATGTGTTCACATCAAAGCAAATATCTGGTCTCAGGTACATCAAGGACCTAATCATCTAATGATACATTGTAGCATCAACCGTCTCTGATGAAGCATCACTCAATAGCTTCATGTTCGATGCCATAGGTGTGGTCATGCAGTCCATCATCTTGAACCTATTCAGGATCTCTAGTGCATACTTCCCTTGTCCACACTTCCATACCTAGAACAATAGTGCATCGGCACATAACAGGAGCATCACTGTTCTTCCGTCTTCAACCTTGAGGCAAAGGTTGGAATCTGCTTTACTCTCAGTAAAGCCTAGAGTCATCAGTAATCTATCCATCCTGTCATACCATGTCGAACCACAGGATCTTCTGTAGTCACTCCCTCTGAAGCGGAGCATCATACTCCCTCTGTCTTCTGTACTCTATGCATTGAACATTCTGTACCAGAGTGACAAGTAGCTTCCTATGCTACTAATATTCTATGTGACCGTCTAGTGTACAGACTTGCATCTTCTAACTTGTAGCAAAGGTTAAGATCTTCATCAATCTCATCATGTATGTGTTTCAACTCTTACTGGTTGCAAATGTCTCTTCGTAGTCTGGGCCTTCCTTTCATGAGAAGCCTCATGCTATGAATATTGCTTTGTATCCCACGATGTTTCCATCAACTACATGATGGAACTATGAACTTCTCTTCAGGTCTCGATACTGCGCCCTGACATCATTCTTCTTGAACTGGTCTTCCCTTTCTTCTTGGTGGCTGGAAGGTTCTGCATCAATGATGTCACTACACTCATCATATTATTCTTTGTCTTTGAACTGTCGTCACTTGTTCTTCGAAACAAGTCTTCATTCTTCTTTTCTTGTAGGCGATTATGTATGCGGTATTTCCTACAAGTCAAATGCATTTGTATGGTTAGAAACATTTCATAAGGAATATTTATACTGGAAAGTTCTTATGCATAAATATATGATCATGCAACTACTTTAGCCAATACAACATTCATCCATATCTCACTGAAACTTTCTAGATGCCTTCCATATCTACCAGGACAACATTGAGATTGTGCACTAATCCAATATGTCAGCAAAGAGGTTTCATTCTAGATAAGTAGCAATGGAGAATTTGTATAGCACCATGAGCTACTTACCCATCACATGCATATTAATAGTATACTGTCATTAATGCAAACATCCTATCATGCATAATACAATAACTGAATATAAACAAAAACATAACAAAACAAAGAAATGACAATTGAATACTTATCTTTATTTGTTTTGTGGGTATACTCCTTTCAGCTTCATCGTCTTCTTCATTCATGATCGCATCGTTTCTTATCCAAATGCTAAGGTGGATAAGAGGTTCTTCAATAGTTGATTTCTTCATATTCCTCATCGCTTGAGTAATCTTCTTTGGATGGTAAGATCTTGATCTTCAGTTGCTCCCACCTTCTCTTCTCAAGCTTCTTATTCTTGTGAGTTCTCTTCCCAGAGTCTACTGAAATTAATCACTTTCTTCTGGCACACATTCCTTGAATGAATGAATTCCACGATCCTGGGAGGCCATTCAAGGTGGCCATCACCACTTTTGCATTCTTCACTTTTTCTTTTACCGCTTCAAGTTGTTCTTGATTTGAGAGACTCTTATGACTGCATGGTCTCTGCATTCTGGATCTTCACTTCCTTCAACTGGTTTCTTAAGGTCATATTCCGATCTATGTTCTTTCCTTCAAATAGCTTGGTTAAAAAATAAAACATCATCCGTGTCTTTATGGAAGAAACTTGTAGTACAAGTTGATTCGTGACTGAATCAACAATGATCTTCTTGGCCTTAACCAATTTATTCTTGTGTTAGGCTTCTAGCCTCATCTCCCTCTGGAACTGGAACCTCTATACTCATGTAGGTGTCCAATCCATTTTCTTCAGAGAGATCATATATTTCTAGCCTTGGAAGTTGTCAACTTCACCAAGTTTATCATCCAGCTGATGTGATAGATCACCTTGAAATGAGAACCTCAAATGAAAATAGAAAAGGATTAGATCTTACCAATTTGAGGTGTCCGTATTCATTCCGGAGCTGGCTGATCAAGGGTTTGTCACAGAAACCCTAATTTAAAAAAAAACTTGGAATCTTTCAGATCTGATTGGATAGACAGATAGATCTCTTCAAATGGAGTTGTCCAATGTACTCCTTTTCTGAAAACAATGGAGGGAAGCTCCTGGAACAGGAAGCCCTAATTTTCCAATTTATTCTGCAGAAATGCCTGTTACTATTTCTATTATATCTCCGAAATATCTGCTCCTATATGTCTGAAATTTCTCACAGGACTAACCTCGCATGTCCCTAATCCAACACCGTAGGTTTCATCATAAATGGTTTCACTATTTGGGATTTATGATCCTTTTCCCAAGGTGACCTATTACAGGACTGTTCAGAACAGCGAAGTTGTACGGCATTCCACGTGTCACGAATCCCCCCAGGGGTCTCCCTTTTTTACTGTAATATTTAATTTTGGCATTTTGTAAAGCCTTGGTTTCATTCTATATAAGAAACAAGAGGATTCAGATAATATTTCTGATATTGTAACCTCTGATAATACAAATTTTCTCCAAATAGGCTCTTTCGAGCCCATTCCCCATCCCCCTTGGGGGGATTCACGCCTTTTTTCCATTTTTTGAATTTTCTTATTTCTTTTTCTCTCTAGATTAGTTTCATTTATGCAAAATAATATTCTTTGATTAATTTATCATATATTCCATATTACAGTATCAAAGTAACTTTAATACTTACCCCTCAACTTCCCGATTGACTCGAAAGGGGAGAGAGATGCATGGTAGGACTAATTAGAAAATATGTGGTTAGCTTATTTTTTTGTATGTTTGTCATTAATTTATGCAAACAATATTTCTAAAATAAACCCCCTCCTTGATTCCCCAATTGAGGTCCACTTCGACCGAAAGAGGTTCATGTAGGGTTTTTCTTTCTAATCAAAACACACCGTTTAAATTTTACTAAAATTGACAAGAATTTGGTGTGTATGCTATGCACTTGGCTGTGGTTCATTCGATCAGTCAAGCTGCATCAAAAGAAACATGAGCAACTAGATTAATTAGGATTCACCTTCCCCAATTAACCACCATCAGGCAAAAATCCAACGCCTCAATCAAACCGTAAACGGTGGCAAAATATCCAAAGGAAGTGGGAACTGCTAGACAGTGGCCTCAAGGCGTGGATATCTATTACACCTTAGTGTGTATTATGAACACAGTCTCAGAGACTCCATTCAACCCACACATTCCTTGCGGGTAGCTATGAAGGTTTATTTTTGGACATACTCCAAGTACCCCTCGGGTATATCTGGAGTCCCCCCTTGCCTAATTTAATCCACTCATATTCCATATTAACTTAAAATGTACCAAGAGGAATTTGCAAAACATTCACTCCAAGCACATGCAAGTACATTTGATTAGTTTATGACTCCATTTTTAAGGCACTGGTCCTATGTTTAAATCTTTTGATATATATATATTGTGTCAACATTGTGCTTATTTTTCATCTTGTCATCTATGGTTATGTATGGTTAATTTCAAACTCCTAAGAAACTATCTCAATTTAACATCATCTTGCTAAAGTAATTTTCCTTCGTAACTTAATAGGGTCTACCCCCCTTGGCTTCATTAGGAGTTGAGCCTAAACGGAGGAGTCAAGAACAAGGTGACAGCCTTGAATCGATACTTTCCCCCAAGAACACACTGAGTGGCTTGACCATTTTTTCCACGTCCCCCCCCAGGTGTGTGAAAGGTGGAAACACTTTTTGGTGCCATTTCCGGGGATAAATAATTTTATTACCGAGCACGACTTAGCTTAACTTTTTCTAAACAACTAAAAAGATAAAAAATTTGATTGATCTTGTCTTTAAAAAACATAAAAATTAAAACTCGATCCATCTGGCGACTCCACTATCTAACATCCCTTCAAGAATTTCTACCCAAAGAAACCACCGACAATTATTCAATCCTATCCCTGATCCCAAAAGGTTTATTGGAGAAATATTGAATAGGAATACTTCTCATAGAAACCTTGAATATTTAGGAGACCAATCCCTCTCAGATATCCATCACATATTTGTAGAGAGTCATATCCACCAATCTCAAGAAATGACAAAATTCTTCAAACCCCTTGACTTTTCTCAGATAGCAGGTGCTCCCCAAGCCATTCCAAATGATGCTATCAATAAGCTCCCCATATTTCATGGCAATAATTCCATCACTGCCAAGTCTCACCTTCGAAAGTTTGAAAAGCACGTGGTCAGTTACGACAATGAAGCTTCCCATGACCATGATGATTTTAAAATGAAGCTTTTTGCTTTATCCTTACAAGATGATGCTGGAGAATGGTTATTTGACCTAGATGATGATTCATATAAAACTCTTAGTGAATTCCTAGATGGTTTTAAGAAGAAATGGGGAGAAAAGAAGGAACCAAGACATCTGCTTGCTGCCCTTCATAGCATAAAGAAGATGGAGAATGAAACCATGGATGAATTTAACACTAAATTCAGGCGTGTGGTTGTGGACCTTCCTAGAGACATCAAGCCAAAAGATGCCTCTATCATTATATCCTACATCGAAGCTTTTATTGAAGATTTAAGGTACTAGTTGAGAGACAAAGAGTCGATCGATCTAAAAATTGCCCAGGAATTGGCCGAGAAAATAAAAAAGAATATGCAGTCTTCAGGAAAGTCCAACATTCTAGGTTACACTAGGGCAAACAGTTCCTACAACAAAGAGAAGGGTAAAGCCGTTCAATAAGAAGAAAAGGGAACTTCTAAAGACCCCATGGAAAATGTGTTGGACATGATAAAAACCTCGGTTACTAGTCAAAACCAACTAATGGCCAATAATTCTACACAATTGAATCATATGCAAAATAGAATAATCAGAATGGAAAGGAATAATGTACCTAGGAACTTTCAACCCAAGCAGAATCAGATGTATCAAAAGAAAGTTCCTCAGCAAGAGCCTAGGATTCCAAACTAGGTAGACTCAGCTAACATGGCAGAAGAAGTAAATCCATGGTGTAGACCTTGTGAACAATTCCACCAAGAAAGCACTTGTTATGTTGCAAACCAAGTTATGGAACATGGACTTCTTGAGGTCAGTAATCAGGAATCAACTTCAAGATAGTTTGATCATGTGTACATGGTAGGCTAGATCTACCCTTATTCAAACTAGCATTGGTAGTAGGCCACGGATTACAGTTATGTGAAGGACCTCCTTGCCAACTTATATGGTGAAATGCCTACTCTGGAAAGAGTTCAAGAAAGGAAGAAGGCTAGATTCAAGGGTGCAGTTTATCAAAGAAAGGAGAAGCCATCACCATCTAAACCATACAAGCCAAAGGTAACCACTCCTCTTGTAGATCCCCCTGTTATCCTTGAATCAAATATTGACATGGGAGAATGGATAAGTAGTGCTACGGTTCATGTTTATGCAACTGATGTCCTTAAAATTCCTGGTCAAAAAGAAAAGTTGTTTAAAGTCATAGAGGATAGTTAAAGTAAAAATCATAATATTGTCAAAGAGGATCATCTCCCTAATAATAATACTATATTTGAATCCGAACATATTTAACCTATGGATATGCCTATAGTCATCAACAGTGTTGATCTGAAAAGATAAGAACACACACCTTTTTATGTCTCTCTCCTAGTTGATAACCTTCTCCTTCATAAATTCATGTTAGATTCAGGTGCTTCATCAAATTTCATGATAAGAAAAGTAATGGAACAACTAAATCTAAGGGTCACCTGACCTTACCACAATGTTTGTGCAATGGATGCAAGAGAAGTTGAAGTGGTAGGGATAATCTTAAAAAAGGGAGACCCCTGGGGGCATAATCAAGAAAAATGTTGGTGATAATAAAAAGGCTTGGGATAACAAGATCAAGTTTGCATTATGGACCGATAGAATCACAAACTTAAAGTTCCACCGGAAGGAGCCCTTTTGAACTTGTATATGGCCTAGATGTCACCTTACCTGTCCATTTAAAGCTTCTAGTGTATCAGCTTCTCTAGACCTTTAGCTCAGATCAGGATGCCATTCAGAACGAAATCAACCAGTTGATCGAGTTAGATGAAAGTAGAAGAAATTCCTTTGACCAAAGTATCAGAAATTCAGACAAAGTCAAGAGAACCTTTGATATATCTACCTGGCCTAGATCCTTTCAAGTAGGTGACATAGTCTTGCGTTGGGACAAATGGCGGGAGAAACATGGGAAACACGATGTAATGTCCCCAGTTTTGACCCCGTTTGCATGATTTATATAATGTAAATAATCATGGTGAGGAGCTAAAGGCAAAATCCCCACCATCGATTTGGTGGTGTAGGTTCGGCAATGGGGATAGTTGACGATGGTATGTCGTGCTATTTGGCACATTATAATTTGGAATCATGTAAACATGCACATCAATTAAAACTAAAACCACAACTAGCTACGAAAGTGAAACATTGAATGAAAAGGGCATGGTTCCGAAGGATAAGGGGTGGGGGATGTCCAACCTTAGTCTATGGGGGGTAAAACCCATGTTTTATCACCTTTGTTTGGTTGCCACCTTTCTTGTTCACCAACATCTTTAACGTCTTGGTTTTGTTTGTTGGGGGTAGTTATGGCTGGTGGTTGAGGCAGTTATTGCCTTTGGGAGTGGGGTGGCAGGACTGTCAGTCCCTTTCCCACACGCCCACTCCACCCACTACTGCATTCACTCCATGCTTGGTCTCCATCTTCTCCACGACGCCATTTTATCCCTTGTCGGTTCACTCTCATGTGGAGGTCTTTCATCTCCTCACACTCCTAGTCTTCCCCTTCAGGATTATGGTCTGTTCGTTCCCTCCATGGTCGGTTCTTCCTCACGTTGGTCGGTTGATTTGCACACATAGGCTGGGATCCTCACGCAGAGAGGCATTCTGTTCACCCTCACGCACCAGTCGTGGGTCTTCTCTGGTTGTGTACGTAGCGAGCAGGAGAAACAGCCTCAAGGGCCTGATTTCCACTGGTATGTGTCATAGCTATGGCTTTAATCCACGTTTTCTGCTTGCTGTTGGTTTCACCCACAATTTGGGTTACTGTTGTGTTTTTCCCACGATGTTTGGGGACTGTTGAGAGTCCAATTTCTGTTTCCACTTCGGACTATGCATGTGTGCATCCATGCTCTACCTGGGCCGTGTCTTTTCCTTTATGCACGGGCTGTGAGTTGTTCTGTCCCCACTTTTCTGTCTGTGTAAGTCCTTCAGCGTTTACATTGAGGGTTGTGTGTGTGCTGTGGGCTCTTGGAAGTGGAACGGCTGTTAGTTTCCAGTTGTTTTGGCCACGTTAGGGCCAAGAAAAACTCTGAGTTGCCTTGTGGGCTTGAGCTATGACTCACCTTTCGTTTGGGACTGTCACCGGTTGACTTGCCTTCTTCACAGAGCTGTGAAGGGTTTGTTTTGTTGTAGTACGCAGTGGTTGGTCTTCGGACTGTGTTGGCTTGGCCGATTGTTGAAGGCCTGGTAAACCCAGTGTTGTTGGTTTGGCTGATTGTGTCCCTGGCTATGTGTAAGCCTGCATTGACCCTTATCCTTGGAGGAATCATTCCCATCTCGGGGGTGGCAGTGTGCTGAGAGATTGATGAGCACGCTGACCTATGGTTGGGTGGAATGTTGCAGCGACGTAGCTGGTTGTGGGATTCTTCATCAAAAGATAAGTACTACTGTTATTTCATCTCTGCAAGTAACCTACTGTTTTATGAATCATGATGAACATGTGAATGCTATTTTATGTATATGTTTGCTTCCACTGTATGATCGAATATTTATGCATTGAGTGATTGTGCATATATGATGATGGATTATTCATCTTATCCTGCATCTGGTTATCTAGTATGCATTATGATTAAGCTTTTAATTCAGCATTTATCCTTGTTTCTGTTCATGGGGCTGTTTGCCCGGTTATTGTGGTGTTGGTCGTGTCCTCTTCGTCGGTTCAAGGGATGGGGACGTGACATGAGATATTTGAACTTCGAAGTCATTCTTTTCTCTCTCCATGATTACTAACTACACATTTAGTGCATCCTTTTCTGTCTCCATAATTTGGTATTCGGTTAGGAGTCTTTCTTTCTCAGATAGGATGACATCGTACTTCCTTTTTAACTCTATACCTTCTCCTCGTGTCTTAACCATATTATCCTTGAGTTTGAGCATTTTTTATTTATTACATTCCACATCTTCCATCAACAGATCGAAATTGTCAGTGCTGGCTTGTGCATCTTCTATGTTTACTGAGGCCATGAATTTTGGGTCCTTGTGGGTAACCTCCATTACAGCACTTTCGGTGACAGTGACTACGTCAGCTTGTGTGTCCATCTTTAATATTTTTTCTAAAATCCTTGTGATGGTCTTCCTTGATTTATAAAAAATGATAGTATTTAGGTGGGCCACGGTGTGTTTCTTTGATGGAGTGAATGGGGTGATCCTGAGCTCCCCAAAAGGAATATGACCACTCGTCATTGTTTCACTTGATGAGGCAGGAGGGATCTTGGTCCATTGTGTCATTCTGGGCTAATTTTTGTTCCAGATTCTCCCTAATACTGTCTTCCTCCCCCTTTCTTCTGAGTTCTTTTGCCGCTTCCTTGACTTCCTTTTGTGCTCTCTCTTCATTTTATTTCCTTAACCTTACCTCTTCCTATTTCTTCAAGGCTTCTTCTTCCTACCTCATATTGGATTCTTCTCTTAGTTTTTTTTCAATCTCTTCCTGTTGCAACCTTAAGGCTTCCTCTCTATGTTTCTACATCCTCACCACTGCTGTAGTGCTACCATATTTGCTCCCACTGACACCACTTTTCTTAGCAAAGTGCTTGCTTAAATCAGTCATATTATTATCCCTTCTAAACACTTCTTCGTGTCTATTGAAGAATTCCAAGTATTCATAGTGTATTTTTACAGCCGCACAATGTTCTGCAACCTTTCCTCTGCTATAATTTCGTTGGAAACTATTTTCTCCAAAATGAAAAGCCTCCAGATCCTTTACAAAGTCATCCGCTCCTTTTACCTTGGAGAATTTATATCCTCTTATGTAGAAAGGAAGTGGGGGGAACATTTCTTTCTTCATTTCATGCAGGAAAATACCAACCCCATTCAAAAAGATTTGCCTAACATTCTCCTTGTTGACTACAAAGTTCGTGACGTATCTCAGCAGAAGGGGCGGAGCTCTGTAACACCCATACATCCTAAGGTAGGTTCCCTCCTGAGAAAAGTAGTAATCTCCATACTCACTTATGACCTCCATTGCGTTGTCGGATAAGATGTTTGGTTCTCTTAGGAATATTATCTCTTAAAGAGGTATAAGAAACTCTTCACATATCATCTTGTAATAACCTGTGTATTTGTGGGACCAGAGAATCTGGTAGGCAATGTAGATTGGAACCTCAGTCTTGTTCCAAATGCACCCTAGATTAGGGAATGAGTGACTACTCAAAATGTAGTCAATAACGTAAGATGACATGTACAACTCATCCCTGTTTTGAGTCAAACCTCCCTGTGTAGCCACTACACAGGATGTCAGGCTGTCTGATATAATATTTTCCCAATTAAAAATTGTGCCTTCAAAGGCTACATAGTAAATCCAAGGAACCCATTTCAGTTTGTAGATGGTTTCATCAGCTCGGCCAAAATTTTTTTTCAACATCAAAGCTACAATTCTGAATGGGGTTCTTAGGCTTTGAGTTTCATACTCCTCGCTTTCCTTCTATCATAACTGTTTCCCTGGTACCACCATCCTCTTTGCATACTCTAAGGGATTAATGTTGATCCCTTTGATCCAATTCTCGGTCACCATGAGCTGTGGTGAAGGTAGTTTGTAAGCCATTGTTATATAAGATGGATTAAATGAAGAAAAGGCCTCCCCTTTAATTTTGGAGATAATACTCAAGGAGGAATCTGCTCAAGGTAGGATCCACCCAAGAACTTATGAACAGGGAAAAAGATCTGTGCGCATAGTAGCTTTGGTGATGCCTGATCTCTTTATGTTATGATATAAGACTATCTCTTCAAGACCATCGTCTGGGATTTTCTGATCTCTAATCATCTGATAAAGCTCTCCCCATTTGAATTTGGGTGCGATTCCTGTGATTGCTTTCTTATCTTTGAATTTAGTTTATGTCCTCGTGCCAGAGATGATTTCATAATCTGAGTCTGCTCCACTTGGATTTTCCCTCTTTTTGGTACCTTTCTTAGTCATAGCATTGATTCTTTGTTTCAAGGTATGTTTCCAAATTCTTCTCAGTAATCCCGCTTTGTGAAAATAGAACCTATGATATATGGACACGAGCATAATGAGAAGTGACTTGAACTATAATACCATAGTTGATTTAAATAACCAAAGAGATACATACCAATCATTTTATGTGATAATAATGCATTATTGTGTGAAAGCGTAGAAAAATACGCAAGTAATGACAATGCAGTCTAATGAATTTTTATAATCCTCACCTATCATTATTACCTTTGAAAGAAGAACATTGAGAGTAAGCATTTCATCAGTATTTATCACTCACTGGAGTTCCAAGATAAGTGGTGGCATGCAAAGTTAGTGGAGTGTGAATTAAACATAGCAACTTTTAAGTCTGAAAAAGGGAAATGGAATTGAGACCTGGTTTTGAGATGGAAGGAAAAACATGTTACTTCTAGAGTGAAAATGTTTTTCATCAACTAGGCGTTCCATTGTCTGGAAAAAGAAAGTTTGAAGACGGCAAAAAACATCTTTCCACGTAGGTGAATCCGGGTTTAAAACTTCTCCTTTCTCTTTACCACTGTTTTCCACCCAAATATAAATTTACCAGGTTTTAGTGGCACTCTACGTGATGTCATTAAAATCAGAAATTTAACCAACCCTAATAGCTTAAAGACCACAATTTCTACCAGCATACTTAAAATTTGCTTTATTTTAATCCTTTGAATCAAATTAAAAACATAATGGAAAAACACTACTATAGTAGAAACCAAAATAAGGAGCAAAAGATGAAAACTTGTAAACGAGGCTTTCTTATGGAAAGAGAAAAGAAAATTATCCTGAAAGCATCAAAATGATTTCAACAACGTTCTTTATCTAGGTTACTTTCAGACTCGCCATGACCGGATCGGGTTTAATTTTCTCCCTAATAAACCTAAACGACTAACTGGTAAAATAAAAATCCTGGTGAGTTGTTCTAACCATGAGGGAAGGAGAAAAACCATGAGAAGTATCTTAATGAAGAATGGGATAAAACACTATGGGTGAAAAGTTTATAAGTGACCAATATAGAAAAAAACCTATGCCCTAAAGATGTTTGTGCTCTATTTGCTACAGTGTGAAACCAGTCATGAATCTCAACGTGACTAAACATCAACCACAAAGAATTTGGCCTGTGAAAATAAAATATAATCTAACTTGAACTATGGTAATGACACTACATAAAAACTTGTACCAGATAAGAAGGATACATATAGATAGGAAAAGGTGAAGTTAACCCTAACTAGAAATGAAAATAGCTATGGTACATTTACCCATATTTCCACGACATATAAATGTCTCAACTTGAGAAAACCAACATGGTTTAAAAGATACGGTGCCTAACTGTCAAGCGTTCAAAGGCAGTGGAAGAAAGTTGAGCATCAATGGTTGAAAACTTGTCCTTTGGTGATTGGTTATCTATGTCAAACGGTAATCCAATGACGTTCTGATAAAAAATAAACAAAATTATGACTGTATATATAAAAAACAAAAAATATTATCTATAAATGCGGTTATTGGCCATTAAATGTGGTTGTTGGAAAAACATCATTTGGCATTAAAACAAATGTCAATCGCTGTAAAATGAAAAAGTCATGCCGATAATGTCAGAGATATTCTTTGAAAACCTATTATCAACCGCTTCAATGGAAATTATGAGTTACTTCCAACAGTGTCGATGGATTTCTTCAAGTTACACTGAAACAACGAGCACGAAAAACTTTCTTTTGATCCAGCTGACTGTTTCGGAGCAACTGGCCAAGTTAATTTGACACGTCAGAGAAACTGGCCAAGTTACTTCGATATGTTAGAGGGAAAAAGTAAGTTTTACTTAGCCAAAAATTCTTTTGCTTAATTCTTGGAAAAAACTAAGTGTGCAGGATGGACTTCTTTGAGTTAGAAAACTAGTCTAAGTATGCTTTCAAACAAAAATAGAAGGAGGGGCCCTAAAATACCCAAAAAAATTGGGGAAGCAGTTGCAGCAACAACATATCCATATTTTCATATTGCAAAAGAAGACTCAGTGTCCACATTTTGATAATGCAGAAGAAGACTTAGTATCCACATACTGATATTACAGAAGAAGATTCAGTATCCACATACCGATATTGCATAAGAAAGACTCAGTATCCACATATTGATATTGCAGAAGATGATTCAGTATCCACATACTGATTTTGAAGAAGATGATTCAATATCTACATACTGATGTTGCAGAAGATGATCCAATACTCATAAAAGAAGCTTCAGTATTCACATACTGATGTTACAGAAGGTGATCTAGTATTCACATACTGATGATGCAAAAGATGGTCTAGTATTCACATATTGATGTTGCAGATGAGGATGCATTAGTATTCACATACGAATGATGATGCATTTCCAAAATGATGATGAAGGAGAATGTTGTTGTTCTAAAACTTCCTATGACATATAGATATTCACCAGTCAAATGTACAGTTGTGGTAGTGGTTTCTGCTGATATAGAATACCTTCCTAGTTAAGAGGAAGTGTTAAAGAAATGTAACTTCAGAAGATATTCTATTTTACATTTATTGTATTCCTCCTTTAGAGATGTCATTCCTCCACTTGGAGATGTCATTGATGTAATTGGTCATGTAAAATTCATGAGGTAAAACCTCCATTGTAAGTTGGGACAATAGTACCCACAAAAGTATTTTATAAATGTTATTTTGAGTCTCCCTATGTATGTCAAACCTAATTAGAGAACTTGTCCGACCTAGTTAGTTATTTGAGTCACTCACCTGATGAATATAAATAGGTGAGGGGCCTCTCTCTTTCTTACACACTTTCACTCAAGCATTGCATAAGAGAGAGAGAGAGAGAGAGAGAGAGAGAGAGAGAGAGAGAGAGAGGAGTAGTCCATTGAAGAAAGGTAACCTCTATTATTGTTCTTGGGGTCTTACACTATACTTGGTCGAATTCTATATCGAGGAAGTTTTGTTGGGTTTTCTCCCCCATGAGGGTTTCCCAAGATAAATATATGTGTTCATTTGTGTGGCTATGCTTGTATTTATTTCAGTTATCCTTTGATTATGGTTATGATGTTATGATGCTAAATGTTTTTAGATATTGTTAACCATTAAAATTTTAACATTTTGCAGTATGACAATGGTAATGAAAATGCAATGAACAACAGGAGTAAAAATTCCTCTTATTGTAAAACTGTTTTAAAAATCTACCTAGGAAAAATGGTTGATAGATTCCAAAGGAGATGTCAAAAGATGGTAAAAATGACAATTGACATAACTTATGACCATAGAAAAAAGGACTCTTACAATAATCATATAAGTATATTCATCCCATGCTTCCATAACTACATGAGAAGAATTTCCCCACCAACATCATATGCATTCAATAATTGGACTTAATAGTTAAAATGAAGTAATTGGCTCATTTAAGGAACTTGGAAGCAAATGGATGAGTTCTAATATTGGCACTTGTCAATAAAGGATTTAGTCTCCCATAGCCCCCCTTTCCTCTTCCCCTCTAGTGGAATCATATACTATATATTTATTTTTACACAACCATCTTGGAACATTTTATTATGTTTCCAACATAATATTTACATAGCTTTTGATTTAGCATGACAATCCAACCACATGGTCCATATAGATATTTACATATACATTCCTATCCATTCACTAGTTAATCCTTGGCCTTGAGCTCTGCACTAGGAATCCATACTATTATATTTGCATCATTTACATAATTTAATTTGATGCATTCCAAGTCAAAACTGAGGGTATTACAATCTCCTTCCTCTTGCAATAACATTGCCCTCAGCTTTTCTTCAAATATATGACAAAAATGGATATACCTCTCTCATGACTTCTTCTAGCTCCCGTGTAGCCTCATTAGGACCAAAGTGCTTCCATTGCATATTTACTTGTCTGATGGATCAGTTTTGAAGCAATTCCACCTTCTTGTTGAGGATGCATATTGGATTTTTTTGGAACTCTTTCTCATAATCCAATTGTATCACATCCCAATCAATCATATGGTTATGATCATGTACAAAGTTTCTTAGACAAATAAACATGAAAAACATTATGAGCTCTAGTGTTAGTAGACAATGCAATTCTATATGAAACTGGCCATATCCTCTTAAGCACTTCAAATGACCCATAATATCTTAGTGGTAGCTTGGAACAAATTCCTTATCCTCACTCAAAGGTAAACATGATCACTGTAATAAACAAAATATATAATAAATATTAATAATATTGATAAATTAATTAAATAATTAAATGAAAAGGTAAATGAAGAGGCACCTTATGAAAGGTGGTGTCTCATCACCAAGGAAACCCTTGCATGGGTATTTATACAAGCATCATTTCTCATCTAAATAATTATTTATATTCATATTTACTCTTATATAATTATCCAACATGGAACTATTTTCTATTAGACTATTCAATTGAGATAGCTTTCAAGAATATCCAGATACAAATATTGTATTGGTATCAGAGCCAACCCTTCCTTAAGCTTATGTTCGTTCCAACTTTTAGCCAAAGTTTCAGATTTTGTCTCGTAATTTTAAGAGATTCTATGAGCTTCAAAGGTCCTTGACCATAAACCCCACACTCTCATTTCTAACGGAATCCCTACTTTCACACTGCGACCTGTTCCACCAATCACCCCAATCATTGCATCTTGCTTGCATCCCTCTTTCCCACAAGTCACGTCCCTTGCAGTCCTCACTACTCTCATCCTCTGTGCTCTGCCCATCCTCACTAATCACAATCATGTACACCACCCAGTCCCATGCCTCATTTTGCTTCATGCTTGTCTCTCCTTCCTCCTTCCTCATGTCGACTCCACTACTCCATCACTCCCTGCTCCAACCCCATTCTCCCTTGCAACTCAACTCCCTCTCACCAGATGTGTCCCACTCCATTCTCCCCACACCCGATATTTCTCCCTCTCGCCAACCACTACCTTGTTGTTAACCTACATCGTTCTCCACTACACACCTCCTTCCCGCATTTTGTGTGTCCTACATCCCAACCTCGTCACCATCACCAACATGCCCTCCATCCTTCTTCTATTGTATTCCCTACCTCTCGTGCTTCCACACACCAAGACAGCCCCCCCACTCCACAACCATTCCTTTTGTGCCTCCTACCCTTCCAACTCTAGGATGCTCCCTCAAGTACCCTCCTCTTCCCATCCACCCTCCACTCACACCATGTGTGTTCCTACTCTATGCCACATCCCTGCTCGAACCCCTACTCCATCCTCCCTTTCAAATTGCCACCACCATAGCTCCAACAAATCGTTGTGCCCTCC
This sequence comes from Pseudotsuga menziesii, assembly GCA_001517045.1. NCBI lineage: Eukaryota > Viridiplantae > Streptophyta > Pinopsida > Pinales > Pinaceae > Pseudotsuga > Pseudotsuga menziesii. The sequence continues at coordinate 1,532,504 of LPNX010983004.1, read as the reverse complement.
TTCTACTCACTCCTTCCCTTCACTCCTAAATTTTCATGACACCTCAATATCTCACTTTGTTAAAACCCTAATATAATCCATTTTAAAAAAGCATATATAATTTTATTATTATATTAATAATAATATTTATTATCTTTAAATTTCTAAGTGCTTCGCATTAGAAAAAAATACTATTATTTTAAATAATAATAACAATTATTAATTAATATTTGTCATTAAAATTATTATTTAATACAAAAAAGAAAGAAGACCAAGTCAAAGAAAGAAGACCAAGAAGATATTAAAAGAGCAGGAATCAAGTATCAAAAGATATTGAAGAAGTCATTGAAACCAACTGTTGATTTGTTGAAGAAATTATGGATTCCATATAAAATCCAAATTTTGTACTGAGTGTCCTTATTGCGAAATGGAATTCCAATATCCGACATTTTTAAGAATGGAAATCGCTCCTGTCCAATATGTGGTAAATATTGTATTATGAAAGACGATCAAGGTAACTCAGTTGCAATCACAGAAACTAGAAATCAGATTAGGATACTACAAGGAAAGCAATAAAAATCTACAATTTGAGATGAGTAAGAAGATCATTCTTCATAAGTTCATGGAACAAGAGAATCATTGCTCAAAATATCAAAATAAAAAACTAGAAAAAGCCAATGAAGATGTCGAGAAATTGTTATCAGCTTGTTGAGGCCTGGAAATTCGCAGGCGGCAACAGTAAGGGATTCTCCCCAATCAACGTTCCCAACTAGCCCGTTGACTGTTTGGTATAGGGAATCCATCCGGTTTACGGTCCGGCCACCATAGGTCAAAGTAATAACAAGGGTTTACCGGTTGCTACCCGGTCCACTGGAATTTGTACTTTTGACTTAATGTATGCAATGCCCATGCCTATCTTAACATGCAGGGTGATAAAGATGCAAGGAACAACACAATGTGCTGCGCAGGTTCTTACCTCTCGTCTTAGGTTCACCAACATCTAAACCACATATGTGACCATGCAGTAAAACAACTAACTATCTAAACACCTAACTATCTATCCCCGGGGAGCCAAAAGAATGATTATTTGTGAGTAATGTATTATTTCCATGTATAATAAACAAGTTACAGGTAGCTGATATTTATGTTTACAACACATGAACAAGAAAATATTCTAACAACCAGATAGCCAATTGTTATATGAACCACATATTACATTACTCTAGGTGAATTTTCCACAAATTAAATCAGAAATCATTCGACAAGACATAGGTCATAAGGTTAGAACGATCTCACGATTCATGGACACAAGCTGAAAAATAAAGTAGTTCATCTTTCTGCCATCCATGTATAACATTTGGAAACTTCACATCTCTTTCTCCAACAGGCAAACCAAAATCTTTTATTGCAAAAGGAAGTAGTTCTTCTTACAATATGTCCTCCAGTCTTACTGGGAAAAAGCCCTTTTCTTCTCTACATTTCCTATTTTTATACAAAAAGCAAAATTGGTTGGGCTGCCCAAAGTGACCTTTGGGCTTCCCAACCCTTTTGTCTTCCCAACGCTTCAATTTTCCAAAAAGCCTTTTACAATTTATTAAATTACAGCAAAGTTGACCGGTCATTTTGAGAGGAGGGTCCCGCTTGGTTCTCCAAGAATTTTCTCCACACTGTTGCCTCAGCAGCGAGTCCTTCAAACGAGCTGGGCTCTAAAAACTGAATGCTTAGCTCGAACTTTTCATCCTGGTTTTTAATGGCCTCTACCCTGGCTGTGTTCAATCACACCTGTTCCTCTAAGAGCTGCACACTGATGGCTATGTGGCCTATTTCATTTTTCAGGATTTGGTCATCAATAGCTTTGATGCGTTGTACTCTGGCTTCTTCATCTTGCTATCCTTTCTGCAACATTTCTACAAATGCATCATGATCAGGGAACTCATATAGCCTCTGCTCGGCTTCTACCTGACATCGGTTGTAGGTAACCAGGGCTCTCCTGAAGAATTCTGTGCAGACTCCCTTGGTCTTCTTGACTGTTTTCTGGAAGTCTTCTGCAGTATTGATAGCGAATTCTATTAGATCGTGGTCCCGTTTAAGGGCTTGTTTATCCTTGGATGGTAGTTCAGCTGGGGCTTCCTCATCGTTCTCCGCCCTGGCTATCCTTGTAGTTAGTACTTCGAGGATGTCTTGAGACCTGTCAACAAAATAAGAAGCGGTTTCCAAGATTTCTTCCAGTCGACTATCAATCTGGAGGACCTGGCATCTTTCTTCTTCTAGAGCAGTTTGCAGGTGTAGCACTTTAGCTCTCTGGGCCAGAATGTGTTCTTTAACTGGCTGTAGATCGACCTGCTGTTCCTTTGCTGCTTCCAGCTGCTCTTTCAGTTCTTTAACGTATGCTGTATTGGACTCATAGATAATATGCTGCTGTGCTTCTAGGTCTTCTATCTTTGCCCTCATCTATTCCTTTTCATTCTTTAAGTCTTGAATTTCCTGCTGTGCGCTTTCCAGAGCCTCATGTGCTACTTCCTTGGCCTGTGCTTCTACCTGGATGGCGTAGATTTCACTCTTTGTGGCCTCCATTTCTCTCAGCACATGTTCATATTTTCTCTTAAGTCTATTTCCTTCTTCCCTTTCTTTTCTCAGGGTATCCTTAAGCTGAGAGGAGGTCTTCTTGGATGACTCTATTTCAATCATCATTCTGTCTATGTTATCCTCTGAAGCATGTATTGTTGCAGTCCCGTCCCTTATAGTAAACCTTGGATCTACATCTATCCCTACCATCATGACCTTATCTGTTATCATTTTTCTGGCCATTCCTTCTGCCTCTACCTTTCTTTCTGTTCTCCTCATTATCCTTTTAGTAGCCCTGTCATAATATACAGTGCTGAAATTAGGGACTTCTTCCCCTTTTTTCTGTACGAAGGGTACTAGCTGAAGCATAGGGTAGCAGCTATGATGGTAGTGGGCACTTGAGGGATCTGCACCTCAGGATTTTCCTCTCCCTGACTCTGCCCTGATGGTGCTTCAGGAGCTTGCTGTTGCGTCAACTTTATCTGTTCAGCCTCCTGCTCTCGCAGTTCTTCGTCTAGCTTTCTCTGGGCTTCTTTGGTTGCTTGCCTAGCAGCTTCTTCTGTTTCTCTAGCTGCTTCAGCTTTATCATATTCAGATCCTTTTCTACCCTTGGTGGGGTTTTTTGGTTTGAATCTCCTGCTGAGTAATGTCATGTTTGGGGCATTCCTGTAAACAGATTCATCTTTATCGAAATGATGGCTGTATTCGAAGAAAACCTTGTGCTTCTTGTAGTGTTCAGCCACTCTACCATGAGTGTCATTTCGTCTGAAAGTCATCTCGCCAAAGTGGAACTTCCCTAGTTCCTCTATAAATTCTGCTGCTTGCTTCACATTGGTGAAACTGCAGTTGCCTAGCTTAAATGGTAGAGGTGGATAGGCAGCCTTCTTTTTCTGGAACAAGAAGTGACCAACTCCGTCAATAAACACTTGTCTGACTGCCTCTTTGTGGACTATATAATCCGTTGCATACTTGGGCAGCAGATAAGGTGTTTTTGATCCACCAAACATTCTAAGATACATCCCGTTTTCTGTCAAGAAATAATCACCATACTCCCCTATTACCTGCATAGCCTCTTCAGACATGCAGTTACATTCTTTTCGGAAGATAAGCGTGTGCAGAGGCATAATAAAATGCTCACAGATCTCTCGGTAATAACTATGGTATTGATGAGCCCCCAGTAGTTTGTAGGATGCATATACGGGCATTCTTTCCCTATCCCAAACACATTTGAGCCCGGGGAACAACTGGTGGCATAATATGCAGTCTATCAGAATGGAACTCATGTAGAACTCAGATTTTTTCCGGGCTTCTCCTCCTCCCAGGGCTACAGCTACACAAGAAGATAGACTACTTGATACTAGGCTGGCCTAGTTGAAGATTGTCCCTTCTGTGGCCACATGAAACATAAGAGGTATCCACTCCAATTTGAAGAGTCTACCATTGGCTCTTCCAAAGATCCGGTTTAGCATCAAGGCTATAAAACTGTAAGGAGCTCTTAAGCTTGCTGTGTCATAGTCTTCCGTTGCTCTGTGTCTATAAAGCTTTCCTGGTAAGAGCATTCTTCTCAGGGTTTCCACCAAATCCATCCTGAGGTTATCTAACCAATCGTTTGACAGGAAGACTTGGGGTTCTGGCAGGTGGTAAGCCAATGCCACATATCCAGGGCTAAATGTAGCATAGCCCTGATCTTCAACATTTCCCATTAGCATTGTGTTGTTATTTGTGTGTGGTAGAATCCATCTCATCACATCAGAGCAAGGGAACAGCTCTGTTCTGGTAGCCACCTTCATGATGGCGGATTTTTCAATGTTGGCATAAATAGGTTCTTCCTCAAGACCCGTGTCTGGGACTTCCCTACGGGAAATTAGTCTGTATATCTTGCCCCATTTGTACTCAGGCTCAATACCAGAGATACATTGGGTATCCTCGTATATATACTCCTTCTGTGGGATGACCTCTATTGCTGTCTGCTCTTCGACCGCAGGGGCCTTCTTTTTCTGCCTCTTAGACATTGTAAATTCTTCCTGCAATGTAAAAAACATTATAACATTTAAGCAGTTTAAATTTGTGAACATTGTGCAGCAATACATCCTTTCTCAAGTGTATCATGATTGTGACCAGTCCATGAAATCAAATCATAAGTCTCTCATACTGAACAATCAGACTAGCATGCAGTACTGTGCAATGTGCCATTATCTTATGCATAGTATGGTAATGTTTAATGCAACAAAAACATATGTTGTCCAACCTTATAATGCCTTGAGACTATGGGTGCATCATCTTATGATCCGATCTATATGAGCAAGTGTATCAATCATACTTATGCCAGGATTAAACCTACACTATTATGTGACCTGCCACTTTCTCATGATAGCGATACATTGAAGCAAAAACATTGTAAATTATATGCAGGTGCAGTATTCAATTATCATTCTATTTCCTAGAAAACACAGAGAAGAATTAAAACATCAAGCTTGTGCCCATCAACACTTCAGTCCTACAGCCCAACAGACACATCACAAAGGAGACACGTGCGACTGGCAGTGAAAAAATTAAATTAAGCCGATAGTACATTTTACCCTCCTCGACGGGACGTAACCACATTTCTGCACAGGGTATCAAAACACGACCCACGCTATCCTTCATAAACGTAGTATTATCAACGACATACCCCCTCTACCCTACCAGGGTTTTAGGCGAAAAAAGCAAAAGGGTCGCGAAGGATGGCACAAGCAACACCGGCTAGGTTCGACCGTGAAACTTCTCAAAACCCTATTCCCCCTGGTCAACTGTAGGTTCGACCTTCTGTCTCGTCGAGGTTGCGAAAGAATGTGCGAGCGGGACGGCTAAAGTCCACAGACTGGGAATGCACCACTGAAATCCATAAACTACCAAACCCCCACTGCAGCGCCCAAAATCCGACCACCCCCCTGTCTATCATGGCCACGCAGCAAGTTTTGGCGCAGACGGTGTAACGGCCGTCTGTGCCTAAACCTTTCAACCCCTGTGCGCATGAAGCATCAACTAAAAGCGAAGAGCAAAAGGCTTAAATGGTCAACAGCCTCCCTCACCCTACGTTAATACAAAACTAAATTGTACAAACTTGAGTCCTAGCTATACGAGGGAAACGCCGGGGACCCCAAAACATGGGAGAAAATCAAAACCGCTCAAATGCAAATGGGAAAAAAATGGAAAAACCTACCTGGCGATCTGGTGAAAAACGAGCTGATGACGGTTGGAATTCTACTCTTGCCACCTGGAAGTTGGTACAACGACAGCTAGACCTTCATGCACCCCAAAGATCGACAGCTCAATGCTATACACACCGCGACAATGCTCGGCAATAAAAAAACAATACTAAACCCAAAACATCGCACCGTATAATATAAAAAATGCCACACGTGCGAGAGCATTTAAATCGGGCGCGAAACAAAAGTTGCGTCGGGCGACTAGAGCTTCAGTCCCTCCGCAACGGTGGATGGTACACAACATTAACTCACCCGCATGGCTAAAATAGAATGCGTGAACTACACTCGAGCGCCAGTGGGTACCTTGATCGGATGGCCAAGAATTCGAACCCTTCACAATGGCGGGCCCTCAGAGCATGATACCATCCGCAACGGAGGAGGAAGTGATGGCCGAATGCTCCGATACAAAAGCCGGGAGACACACAAAGCGCACATCGGAGCGCTACAGAAAGTCAAACCTGCCAAGGTCTGCAACGTCGGCGGTTTGAATGAAAGATACGTCCGCAACGGCGGAAAACATGATGGTGAAAGGCCTCGATATGAAGTCGGAGGATAAGAGCCTATCATGATCCTCAACGTCGGACAAGGGAGAATTTAAAGCCCTCCGATAAAGAACCAAAAACCACTCGATAGAGAATCAAAACTCGCGCGCAACGGTCGGAGCGAAAAGGAAAGTTTAGACCCAGAAAAAGCCCGCAACGTCGGAGGGAAAAAGACAATCAAGATCTGAAATCCACCCGCAACGGCGGGACAGTCAAACAAATTAACTCCCGATACAGGAAGATTTTGAAAGATACGCAAAATGACGAGGATCTCAATTAAAGATGGGATTCTTTAAAACATTGAAATGAGGAGAAACCAATCGATTGACAGCAACCAAAAATGATGGAAGACGCTTCAAAATTCACATACCAAAATCGACAAGGATCAGGAAGAAAACCAACTAATTCAAAGTAAAGGAGGGTCCCAAAATTTTTGGAATTTTGGGAAAATCTTGCAGCTGCAACAATTGGCGACTATCTGGTGAACCCCAGATCTCTGAATTAACTCTCTCTCCCGGCTTAAGACTGTCTGAATAAAAGAGAAATATTTTAGATGTCTGTATTCCTTAGCAAGCCAACTTATGCATTAAAATTCATAGAAGAAGTCCATTTTTCTCGGGAAAAGGTAACATCCGTAGTGTTTTAGGTCTGAATAACTCTCTTGAGGCCAAATGGATGAGGTTTATTTTGCCTGGCCTATGGTGGTTACAGTTTGGACACCACAGGATTGTTACAGATAGTGAACAGTATTACCCTTTTGTTCCTCATTCCCATGCCAATTTGCACTTTTATGCCTTTAGAACTTTAGTTTATTTGATATGAGTCCTCCTGCAGGCCTTTCTTACTGAATTTTAATTCAGGATCCTCTATCCCATAGTGACCTTTTGTGTGAATGATATATTTCATACTTCAATTCACGGACGGAGAGGATCTTGTGGCCATTTAGTACTTGATGCTTTGAGATTAATGATTTCTCGAGCTTTGCTCTGATATGTCTTGCTTCTCTTTTAGGAGTAGTGACTCTTAAGAGCTTTCAGCCTTTTCTTAATTCATGGCATGGGATCATTTGTGTATGATAAACTATTTCACTCTGCTTCCTTTCCATGGGTCTTTTGCTGTCACTCCCTTGGGTATTAAAATGTGAAGTGGATGGAGCCCCCAAATAGTATTTCAGACCTTTTCACTTCTGAGTTATTTACGGGGATCAAGTGAGACTTCAAATGAATGCACTGCCGGTTAGGAATACAATTACTAGAAGACATTCTATAGTTTAAAGCACAGTCTTTTGCTCAGGACTTTAGTTGATACAGAACCCTGACATTCCCATTACATCCAAAAGTTTGCCTCTTATTCAAAATCAAAAGGAAAACTAACAAAGCTATAAAGAAACAGTAGCCAAGTAAGTAATAAAAGAAGAACCATCAAAGCATTAAAGCAAGAAAACAACATCTAATATTAAGAAAACAAAACAATTTATTTATGTACAATAGCAGACAAAAATCTAAAAAAATGCCCATTCCCCCAAAAAATTTACAACTAAAAGCTAAGGAATGAGCTGGGTTTCAGACATGAGTATTTTCAACCATGATCTAACTGCCCTGTTATTGAAATGGAACCCATATCTAAGATCCTGCAATCATTTCTTTCAGCCTGAGTGAGTTGAAGGAGCTCAGGCTGGGCATCCATCATAGGACTGGCCTTTCTTGAAGTATGGTGTCTCAGCTTACACTCAGTTAGATGGTTTCCCAATACAGACTCAGCAGATTCATTTTCTTCTCCTAGCTTAGTGACATTGTGCTTCATATATGGCTCTCTTAAAATCTTAATCATGTTTGGGCTTCCCTTCTGAGGTAACCACAAGTGAGACCAGTCTGAAGAAAAGTACCCATTTAATCTTGCTATGCAATCTCGATTCAGGATCATTCCATAACCATCAGGTATGTCTGCTACTATTATGTCAATGTAATGACATGTCCTTTTACTTGCAGATAATCGAATCAGAACGTCCTCCATTTCCCCTACTACTTTGACACTAGTTTTTTCAAGTTGAGTGACATCCCAAATAGTAGGTTTTAGCTGCCCATTAAGCTTTTTGCAGATTGCCAGAGGCATAACATTCATGGATGATCCAGAGTCTACCAAACAATTATGGACCTTATGATTTAAAATTTCAAGAGTCACAAGGAAAGGTGGAGCGCTGGTTTTCTTAGTCTTGATCAACTCAATCTTTTCTTCCACAGGTTGGTTTGTTATGGGCAACTCTTCTTTCAGTTTTCCATCTTTGCTTTCCTCATCATCTTCCACCGATTTGGCAAATTCAATGAGCGGCTCTGTTTCCTATTTGCCATGAATATCTTTAGGTATGTCATCTTTAGCCTTCACATCAGCCTGCCCCTTTACTTCCTCTTGCAAATCTGGAACCTTTGATATTATTGCATTGTTCTCAATGGCCAGGTTTTCATTTGTTGTGGTTGTAGAAGTATATTGAGACTTGAGAACGTCTTCTTCTGTGTTAAACAGCGATATACCATTCCATGAAAACATATTATCATTGTCTGGTTTTACTATGGTCTGTTTCTCTTTTTCTTCCTCACCACCGTCCCTAGTCAATTCTGGGTCCAACAACTTGTTCATCACCAATGTCATTGAATGTAACCATTGAGGACACTTCTTCTCAGAATGATGTTGTTGATGAAAGGTACAGAAATTATCTCCTCCTATTTCTATTATGTTTATTGATGCCAAATTAGGAGGTGGGAATTGCCATCGGCTGTTATCTTCCCTATTTGGATAGTGTGGCTTATTGGTTTTCTGAATGTCCCTCTCCATTTCCAGGTCTACAATTCTGTCGGACATTTTCTGAAGCACTCTCATCATCTCATGATACTTATGCGTTTGATCTTCTCTAGATTTAAATAGCAGTGAGCTTTTTCTTACAGTGGTCTTATCTTCAAATGAGTCAGGATAGTCCTCTATACTCTCACTTTCAGCCTCTACTCTCTCAGCCTCTTGATAGGTTTCTGCCAGCGTGGGCTTGAGTTTCATCTTGGCAAACATGGCCAACTCAGGTCCTAGGGCTGAGGTATAATACTCAATTAGAACTTTGTCTGAAGGTCTGTCAACAGTAGAATTTTTTTTTAAGTACAATGAAAATCTCTGAGTGAAACTATGTACCTTTTCATTCCTTTCTTTTCTTAACAAAACAAGACCTTTCATCAATGAGGCATGTGTCTTCTGAGCGGTATACTTACTCCTGAAAACCCTCTCAAAAGTGTCCCAATTAGGAATGGAGTTTGCAGGTAGTCCAAAATACCAGGATGCTGCTGCTCCTTTCAGAGTATGAGGAAAAAGTCTACACACCACATCTTCATACTCTCCAGCCCTTAGCCCTTCTAACGCTAGGTAAAAGCTTTGAAGGTGATCATCTACAGCAATGCTGTCTGTAGGGTCAAACTTGGGCAAAAGATTGTCAAAGGCTTGAGGCTTGAAGTTAATGTAATAAACACAATATATAATAATTATGCATCAATAAATATTAATAATATTGATAAATTAATAAAATAATTAAATGAAAAGGTAAAAGAAGAGGCACCTTATGAAAGGTGGTGTCTCATCACCAAGGAAACCCTTGCATGGGTATTTATACAAAAATAATTTCTAATGTAAATCATCATTCATATTCATATTTACTCTTATATAATTATCCAACATGGAACTATTTTCTATTGGACTATTCAATTGAGATAGCTTTCAAGAACATTCAAATACAAATATTACAATCCCAAACATTGAATTACCTATGCTCTCTATTCTTATTTGCATAGATTTTATATCTATACTGGATTTCCTTTAAATTATTCCTAATATTTACAACCTCTTGTTCCATTTCCCTAAGTAATTCTAGCACAAGCACAATTTTGTTCACTAGATTATCCCAACTCACTGGTGTCCTGCACCTTCCACCATACAAAGCTTCAAATGGACTCATTCCCAACTATGTTTGTTTCCCACAAACTCCATCAAGTGTAGATAATATTCCTACTAGGATGGTTTTTCCATCACTTATATGCTAAGCATGTCTTCAATTTCCTGATTTACTTTTTTTATTTGTCCATCCGTTTGTGGTTGGTAGGTAGTACTAAAGTTCAGCTCTGTACCCAAATATGAAAAATTATTTTTCTAGAAGTTAGAAGTAAAATTTGTATCTTGATCGGATATAATTGCTTTGGGTAAACCATGCAATTTGAATATTTCATTCATGAATATTCTATCTATGTCATCATCCTTGTAAGCATATTTAACTAGAATAAAATGTGTTGTCTTAGATAGTTTACCTACCACAACCATGATGGAATCATGCTTTCTTGAAGTAATTGGGAATCTAGTAATAAAATCCATAGTTACCACTTCCCATTTCCATTCCATAATCAACAAAGGATACAATAAACCTGCTAGGTTTTGATGTTCAACCTTCACTTACTGGCATTTCATGCTTGTAGAAATATACTCAATAATGTCTTTCTTCATTCTTGACAAAAATATTGCTTCCTCGCTACAGTAGTTGTTTTTTGGTACCATGGGTGACCAAAATATGACATTTTATGGATTTCATCCCTAATATTCTCCTAAAATTGGTCACATTATGAATATACATTCTATTTTTATAAGTAAAAATTTGATCATCCTCTAAGTGATAACCTTCATACTTCTTCTCCAATTTCTGTTGTTGTAACTTGTCTTTTATTTTCACACCATGCTCATCTACATCAAAAGAGTCAATAATATTTTTCATCAAATTTGAGTGGAAAACGCTAATGGTTGTCACATGCATTGCATGCATTTTCTTGTTGATTGCATCATCCAGTTTCTTTTATTTCCCCTTTATATGTTTGATCTCAAAATCAAACTCACATAAAAATTCTAGTCATCTAGATTTCCTTTTATTTAGTTTTGGTTGTCCAAACAAATATTTCAGACCACAACAGTCTGTCCTAAGCTCAAATTTCCTTCCCATCAGATAGTGAATCCACATTTTCAAAGCATGATCTATGGAAACAAGATTTAAATCATGGATAGAATAATTCTTTTCATGTTCATTCAATTTTCTTGACTCATAACATACTGCATGATTGTCTTGCATAAGAACTCCTTCAATTCCACATCATTGTATTGCATAAGAACTTTATTTTATTTCTCCTTTATGCGTTTGATCTCAAACTCAAACTCACAAAAAAATTTCAGACATCTAGCTTTCCTTGCATTTAGTGTAGGTTATTCAAACAAATATTCCAGACCTCAGTGGCTTGTCCTAAGCAGGGATGATTTTAAGGAACCATACTTATTTAAAAGTGTATAAATGTTGGCGAATATTACCAATTCTTAAAACGACAACTATAAATGATTGGCGATATTTTTCAAAAAATATTTTAATTTCCAAGGATTTTTTTTTGTTTATATAATAATTTGGCGATTTTTAGGGTGAAGAAATTTTACCCCATCAAAATTGGACGAAATAGGGCTTCAAAAAATGCAAAATGGCGAATCTTTTTTGGGAGAAAAACATGGAAAAATAGCTCATTGGGCTAAAATTCGCCCCTAAAATTATCCCTGGTCCTAAGCTCAAATTTCCTTCCCATCAAATAGTGTCTCCACATTTTCAAAGCATGCTCTATGGCAACAAACTTTAAATCATGATTAACATAATTATGTTCATGTTCCTTTAGTTTTCTTGACTCATAACATACCGCATGATTTCCTTGCATGATAAATCCTTCAATTCCTTGTTTACATGGATCGGTGCACATTACACAATCCTTTTCATGGTTTTCAATTTTTTTAAATTGGAGCATCTGTAAGAAGATTCTTCAACAACTAGAAGATTTCTTCACTTTTTTGTGTCCACTCAAACTTTATTCTCTTCTTTTGTGAAGAAGTTATGGGGTGTGCAACCTTGGAGAACCCTTCAATGAATATTATGTAATTACCAACAATACCCATAAAGGATCTCACATATGTTACATTCTTTGAAGCTATCCAATTCATAATGGCCTCAATCTTTTCTATATCCAATGATATTCCTTTCTATGAGATAATGTGATCCAAATAATGAACTTGCTTTCCATAGAAATCACGTTTGCTTAGTTTTGCATATAACTTGTTATCCCTTAGCAATTGCAAAAACATTCTCAAATGTTCCTCATGCTCCTCTTCATTCTTGAAATAAATAAGAATGTCATCTAAGAAAACAATAAGAAACTTGTCCAAATACGTGTTGAAACCATTGTTTATAAGACACATGAATGTATCTGGTGCATTAGTGAGACCAAATGGATGTCTTCTCACTGTGTCCATACCTTGTTATAAAGGTTGTCTTATGGATGTCTTCTTACTTTATTCTCACTTGATGGTAGCCATACCTCAAGGCAATATTTGAAAATACCATTTTCCCTCTCATTTGATTAGAAATACCATCAATTTGAGGTAATGGGTACTTGTTATTTATTGTAACTTCAGTCATAGTTTATAATCAAGACATATCCTGAGTGTTCCATATTTATTATTCATAATAGAGTGGATTCTCCCCATGCAGACATAATTGGATGAATGTTCTTCTTTTCCAACGATTTTTTCAATTTCATTTTTATCTCTAGCAATTATGGTGTACTCATTCTGTAAGATGTCTTGGAAACTAGTGTATCTTTTGGAATAAGATCAATTGTGAAATCAATCTCTCTCTTTGGAGGATGTCTCAGTACTTTATCAAGAAACACATCCATGACTTCTTGCAACCCATGATAGTCCTCCAACTTGGGAAGTTTATTTTATGTTAGACCCAATACATGGGTTGCAAACAGTTGACAACCCTTTCTAAATAACTTCTTTAGTTGCAAAATTTAAATCTGTCTGATAGAAACCACCTTTTGAATACCCTTTACTATCCTTGTGTTTCTTTCTTCATCTATGCATTTGAATGTCTTGTTGCAGCAATCAAGATTAACTTTATGTGTTTTCAACCAATACATTCTAATGAGACAATCATAAAAAAAAAGTGGAAAAACAATTAGATTTTTCCATCTAAAGAGTCCACCCATTTCCAATGCACATTTCTCCACCACTTCACACACTTTCATCTTTGTTCAAGTGGCTAGTTGGACCAACCATGAATTAATATGCTTTGTTTTCTTAAAAGAAAAAATATCAACAACTTAGGACTGATATAACTGTGAGTAGATCCATGGTCAATCAACAAATGAATATATTTCTTAGCAATCTTACCTTCAACTTAAGCCACAACTAATAAATGGTTTTCTTGGAAGTCCTCTAGCGCAACATATATTCTATGGACAATCCTTGCTACCTCACCCATAGTTTCAACCTCTTAGATATTGTGAACATGATTGGCACTCCCATTTCAATGTGGAGAGTTTCTAATAAAACGGTCCTCTCCACATCTGCAAAATTGAATTACCTCCCTTAGCTTGTATCCCATCATCTTATCTAGCGTAGTCACACCCTGTGGTGGTTGCTTCTGCTAATTTATAATGTGAGGAGGCTTAAATACCCTCTTTATTTACACAAACTTCTCATTTTTCTTGTCCTTCCATGCCTTATGGAATTCTGAGTTGCTTTTTCTTTTATCACAATAGTACTTGGCCTTCCATGATGGTTTCATCTAGATTTTGAGGTTCATCAATCTCAATCACGTCCTTGTAGAAATGAAGTAATCCACTGAGGAAATGTTGAATTCTGACCTTATCTTCTTTGATATACTTAAGAATTTGTTGGCATACGCCTCCATGGTTATTTGTCCCAATTTCAACTCATGGATTTAATTTTTTCATCATAGTACCTATCAGAGAGGTACTTTTGATTGAAGTATTTCTTGAACTTCTTCCATACAATTTCCTTTAATTGATATTCTTGATTTGTCTAAGGTGATCCCACCATATATATTCTATTCCATTCAAGTTAAATATAACCACCCTTTCCTTCATGTTCGTAGAGTAGTCATGGATTTGGAAATACTTTCTTATCCCAAGAATCCACGCTTCAACTCCTTGATTTGATTTTTTTCACCATCAAAAGTAGGAGGTTTGGCATTCCTAAATTCCCCATCTAACTTTTTCTTGAAAGAAATATTCGTCTTATTCCTTTGAGATGGAGATATTGAATCTTCAGTGGAGTCTTTAGAGGAAATGACTCACTAGAAAATAATTATGGAGTATATGCCCTATCTATGAAAAACCATTCTTGAGCTATGGGACTTCTTGTGAGATTACCTCTTTGATCTACTCCCACTCTTTTTCTCATTTACTTAGTGTTGTCTATGATGAATATACCTTTGAATGTATGTTAAGATTTGGAGGATTTTCACATTCAGTTGGTTCTAATCTTTTGATATTTGATCAAACTCTCATTATCTGCTTTGCAATTTTGTAATTCCAATCTTAGGATTCTCAATATGGTTTCTACAATATATGGGGTAGTTACCTGTTTTTTTCAGCCATTATATTGTCTCTAAATACTAAATATCTACATTTTCTCCCATGGATTATGTTTTAGTTTCTTAAATATCATGTGCATCATCCATGATGATGGTTCTCTCGACCTAACCAAGACCAAGGATTTCTAAATGACACTATATTGAATGTTGACCATTATTATCCATGGTATGATAATGTATCTACAAAAACGTTCATGTAAGCATACTGGTTATCTTCATTATATGTTTAAAAAATCATTAAATTTATTTTCACGCATTCCATAAACTATCTATGTTGACATTTTTTGTCAAATTATGGCTACAATCACTTTTCAAATCAATTTTTAGAAACATCTGAATAACCTTTTCAAAATATAAATGTGCACTGTTCACCTATGGATAATATTTCCAATGACTGTCTTCATGCACCATTATGACCTCAGAGCTGAAAGTAACAACTTTTTAAAATTGTTGATTTTTCCCCAATTTTGCACTTTTCCTGCATGTGCATTTAGCTTCAGAGACCAACTTCAACCACATGTAGAAGAAAATATAAGGAGAACCATATTTTTTTCTATCAGGTGCTAATAATAGCCATGACAAGGATTACTCAAAAAATTTCATATTCTTGATCCGAAGCTCCAATTGATTTCTATAAATTTATGGAATTGGCTACTTTTGAGTTTTGAATCTTCTCTAAGGCTTTGTTTATTTTCCCAAAAATGTTGTCCCTAACTGATGGAAAAATTCCTCTTACTAAATTTGTTCATTTTGATGAGCAAATAAAATGTCAAGTTCATGAATTTTTCCTATATCAACATCTAGAGTCACTTCTACCTCTTCCAAGTTTTCCAAAATCCAAAAATGTGCCCCAAAGAGTTGACTTTGACATTGTTTTTCACCTAGGTTTCACTTCACACCTTTTGGAATGTGGTCATAAGCCACCATATTTATCTATTTTCTTGGACCATGACCACGCCATAACAATTTCATCCTGAATAGATCCTCCATCAGGTCACTATGTAGTGATTTTTAAAAACCATTATTTCAAAATTTCTATAAAACTAGAGAAAAATGGTTGCATGCATCTCACTAAAATTCTATAGCCTTCCTTAATGTTTCCAAAATGTCTTGGGTCTCATTGGATTCAGAGATAAACCGCTCCTCTTATAGCCCACATAATTTTCGGGTTCCAGATTTTTTTCTTTAGTGTTTTGAAGATACTACCATTGCATTGAAATTTCCCTATTGGGATGATTTTACATCCCATAGGACAATCTCTTGTCACATCATTTTTCTCCCATTTAATTTGTTTTAAATTTCCAATATTGTATGCTCCAATGACCTTTATCCAACCTATAACATTGGTCCCAATCACATCGGGCTCACCCTGTCGGGCTGAGTTCATGTCGCAAATTTCCAATTTTCCATATCATTCGATGGTCTCTGTCCGATCGTATTGAGAAATTTTGATTGGAAATTACTTTTACACTACACTTTTTGAAACTTCAATCCATCATAATCCCTCACATGCTTTTTCAGGATTACTTGTCATTGTTTATTCTCTGATAGGGACTTTATGCAATTCCACCTTTTATGAGGCCTTCCCAAACCATTGGGTTTCGATCCATAGGGAATATTCATTCCATCGATATATCTTACATTCATATTCGATAACATCCTTCGATGAGTAAATATTTATATCACTATCAGGATCATTGCGTTAGATGATCCTTGTCGATTCAGTTTTATAATTTTAAATCGATATCATGGTACACTAGAAAGTGTATCACCTGATAAGCTTCTTTCGATGGCTTCCATCCAATCCTTCCATCTATTCATTCATATATTGTGTCTATGCCACCTATTACCTTCATTCCACATGGATCCTCCATGTCACATTTTTGTTCACATGGCTATCAACGTGGCAATTTTGTGACCCACCCCAAATCTTCAAAATTTTTAATTTTTTTTAGTTCCCTCGATAACAATTTTATCATCCTTTGCTGGAATGATAGTTCCCATAAATGAACTTGACTCTACGACCATGGTATTGGTTCAACCTCATTATCAAATTAAGTATTAGTGTTGGGAACCTAGTATTGTTTAAAACACCATCTATTAACTAAAACCATGATTTTCATAGAAGCATTTGTCAAACACTTCCTATGCAAGCTCTGATTTATATCTATAACAATGGATTGTGGGCCATATAGCCTTAATGCTGCAACCAATAGATCTTATACCACTATATCACATCCCTATTCATCATTCTGACCATATAAGAGGACATCATTAGAGGAATTTTGGGGTCTAAAATGGGCCTCCTAAGGAAAATATTAAAATATTATTTATTAATTTTAGAGGAAGAAAGAAAAAAATACTTATTTTGTTCGTATTTTCATCATATCTCCATGTGTTTTACTCAAATTTTGAGTGGGATCACTTGTTGGATGTAAAATTAAATTCCACATCCAACATGTCCTTCTACTCGAAATTTGAGTAAAACCACATGGAGATATGTTGAAAATACGAACAAAAATAGTATTTTTTTATGACAAATATGTCAAGTCAACCATTATGGTTGACTCATTTTGTTGAAATTCTATTCGTTCTTGAATTCCAACGTATCAAGAAATTATGGCTGGATCATTTTCTTATACGATGGCTCGTTTTCTTATAAAGGCCCATTTTAGACCCCAAATTTCCTCTAATGTTTCAAATTTCATGTTTATAAATTTCACCCCATGGACCATAATACAAATTCATAAATAATAAAAGTATGTGCAATTGCATAAACGTAAAACACAATAGAAAGAAAACTCAATCCACACACACCTCATGCATAATAAAACATATTATTAACAAGAAGCAAATAAATCATTCCAGATTCATAGTCTGTTTTTTTCCCTATGGAAAAAAATCATTCCAGATTCATAGACAAATAGAATACTTATCTTTTAACAAAGAAGATCCCAGCAATTGTCTGTGTAAGAGTGATTTTCCATCCAACTATAGGTATTAGTTGTAGATACCACCTCCAATACAGGCTATGATGCCATCAAGGAGAATGAAAACACCTCCAAGATTCCCTCTCTCAACCCACAACCCATTTTCTCTCATGCTTAGCCAAATTACTCAACTCTTAACAAATTCTCGGTCAACTATCCCATCCATGTCACTCTTTTATACTACCCCACACAACACAAGGAAGGAATTTCCTTTCATTGATCCATAGTTCCCTTAATAATTCCAACCCTTATAGTTCTTATCGGTGTGTGCATAAATATTCTGACCCGCTATGTGTTGTTGAAGAACCTCATGTAACATTAGTCATGACTTTTCAAACATTCAAAAGTAGTGAAACATAATGGATAAAAGTTCCTATCTTTTCCAGCCTCTATGCTCACCTATAACCATCTATTTTATCTAATGTTTGCAATTTTTTGTTCACAAATTTGAATCTCTAGTTATTTTGCAATCTGGTAATGGTAATGGAAATGGAATGAACAATAAGACTAAAAATTATGCTTGTTGTAAAATCTGCTATAAAAATCATCCTGAGAAAAATGGTTGATAGATTCCAAAGGAGAAACTTTGGATGGTGAAAAATATAGCTAACATAACTTCTAACCATGAAAGAGCATACTCTTACAACAATCATAGAAGTATATTCATCCCATTATTTCATAACTACATGAGAATACCTTCCCCGTCAACCTCACACATGCATTCAATAATTGACTTTAATAGTCAAAAGGAAGTAATTGATTCATTTAAGGCATACGAAAACAAATTGATGAGTTATAAGGTAGACACTTTGCAATAGAGGATTTAATCTCCCATATCCCCCCTTTCGTCTTCCCCTCTAGTTGAATCATAGCCCCTTTAGTGCTATTTACACAACCATCTTGGACCATTTTATTATTTTCCATCATAATATTTACATATATTTGAGTTAACATGACAAGCCAACTGCATGGTCCATATATAAACATTTGCATATACATGCATAGCTATTCATTAGCCAGGCCTTGGCCTTAAGCTCCACACTAGGAATCCATACTAGCATATTTGCATCATTTACATAATCTGATTTGACACATTACAAGTCAAATTAGGGGTATTACAAGTATCTCAATCATTTATACTTCAAATTTCAGAGTTTAGGGATATCAATATAAAATAGGACTAAAGAATAATGTAGGAAAGGAGAAAACAACCATATTAATATCCTTAGACTAGAGCCTTTCCATTAGGAATATTTATCCCTTATTGTAGAAAATAGAATTGATTAAATGGAATATTCAACAAATGGTTTTAAAGAAACACATATACTTCAAGTGCTAATGAGGGTGGCAGTCTATGGCATTTGAATAGTTTATAAAAAAGTCATAAATGCTAATGAGAGTGTTGAGATTTGGGTTGTCATTGATTTCAAAGTGATTGTTGAACTTGACGATGACATTGATGTCTTAGTGCTAGTTTGAAGAAGTATATAAAAAATATGTGTGCGACAATGCCAGTTTGAAGAAGTATATAAAAATATGTGCGCAAGTCCCAAAAAATTATGGAACTACAGTGCACAAATACCATCATATCATGGAAATTCTAAAAGTGCACATTGACAAAAGAATAAGAAGGGTGGTTAGCTTGAACAAGAAGAAAAGAAGAAGGGGTGTCACTGACTTAGAGAAACCCCAAATTGTGGACAAATCAATTGAGAAAGATCAAACTAAATGAGTGAGAGATTGAAGTGTTTTGGTAAGATTGAAAACGTAAATGGATTAATATTCTGAATTGGAAAGCTTCGGGGGTTAGATGAAATACTTAGGGAAATCTATAGCAGAGTGACTTGAAGAAGTGTGCAGAGAACCAAACATGCTAAAATACAAGGAGTAGTCGCACAATCACACAAATGTACAAGAAGTAGTTGTGTAGATCAATGTAAGGAGCAATTGAACTGAGAGCATATAAATAGAAGAATTCAAGGCATGATTATGCAGATAAAGTTACAAGTGTGAAGAATTGTATGTTCAACAGTTTGCGTATAACAGAGAAAGTTAATTGTATGCTAGGAAGTTTACGTAGTACAGAGAAAGTAGATCAAAGAATGCAGAGTTTATTTTCATCGAGGTATTAATCAACAAATTTATTATTGGGTGGAAGGAAGGATCAAGAAGAGAAGATTGGCGTCTTACACTAGTTGGTTCCTGACTGTGCAAGTTGGTGCTTGCTGATTTGTGTTGGTGCTCATAGAAGGACTGGTGTCCTCATAGGTTGGTGCTTGTAAAACATCAAGTTGGTACTTGCAAGGGTTTGGTGATCCTATCTGATTGGTATCAACAAAACCACTGGGTTGGTACTCACATTTGTTTTGGAGATTTGTATCTCCCAATATTACTTGTAACAAGAAAATTATGTATATATAAGAGTTCATTATATATATTCTTTGGGTAATGTTCTTTGTGTTTAAATGCTTATGATACATGCTTTATATGTTAATAAAATATTGCATGGCAATTCAAGTGTTTGAAAGGATAAAAAATGTATGATACTAATTCACACCCCCGCCCCCGCTTTCAGTATCACCAAGGGTCCAAAAGACCTATCACTGCTAGGGATCAAACTATAATTCTAGGGCATTGTTAGTTTTGTCATAATTTTGGTCATAAGGATGAAAATTGCAAAGCATTGGAAAAAAACAATGTTGAGAAAATTATAAGACCTCTCAAGAATGTTAGAACTAACAACTTGGACCAAGATACTACAATGTCTAAGGAGGTCAGCAATCCTTTTAGCCCTTTGGAAATGGAAATTGAATGCTATAAATTCAACAATTTTGGTTATAAATCTTGAGACTACAAAAAAATCCAACAATTATACACCGATATGAAATTGAAGGTTACTCCTACATACAGGGGATTCACCTTATTGAGCAACATCTTATCACGCCCATTCATAAAGGGGGTTTTTTAATTGTGAAAAATAAGGTCAATATATTGTAGGTATTGAGGGCTGGGGACTAGGGTATGGGGGTTTATAAGTATTGGGAGGGGGTTTAAAAAGGGGTTTCTAGAAAAAATAAGGAATATATTGTAAAAAATAGGGTTTTTTAATTGGAAATATGTATTGGGAGGGGGACTTAACAAAAGGTTTTTTTGTAAGTAATTATCAATATCTAATGAAATGAGGGGTATTATTTAATATCCCATGAATGAATGCGCTATGACATGGTTTCACTAAGTGAATACCTCATGCACCTATAAGAGAGACCGCACAAAGTTCTGGCAGAAAAGGACCAAATAACCATTAGAGAAAATTTCAACTTAAAATGGGCCTTAGGAAAATCATACAACTTCAAAAATCCTCTGTAGAATTGACGCAAAATCTGTTCGCGGGATGTTAAGTTTGCTTGAAAGTTTTCCTGTAAACCCTAAATCCTTCAATGAGCAAGTCCTAATTGAATTATATAAAAATTGCAAAACTGAAGTCAGATGTCAGTTCTTGTCTAGTATTTTGAAGGTTGGTCAGTCGTTAGAGGGTTTATTTCTGCCATACAATGTCAATATTTTCAAAGATGAAGTCCAATTGGTCATGTCAATGGTTACTCAGGTTTTGGGTCTGGATGATGATAAGCATGTCAACGAAGTCATTTTGGGTTTTTTGCTAAGTATAGGTACGACTAACCATGAATCCAATGTAGTCCGTTGTTTCAATCCCGATGATTATTTATTCGAAGTAATCCATACCCAATTAGTTGAATTTCCTAAAGTTAGGTTCTTGAGGTACGAGTCATATTTGTTGAACATGTTATTGTGTTCAAATGTATCAGAGTTACAGTTCTTATCTACCATGTTTTCTCTAGGCCTTCCAAAACAGATCAACATGTTCGAGTTCATGAATACAATTACGGTTGAAATATACAAAATGATTTTCGATGATGTCTTACCTAGGGTATTGGAAGACATGAGAATTATGTTGCAATCTTCTTCAGAAGACAAAACAGGAGATATTTTTTTGCACAAAGAATTTACTGTTCTAAGAGTGTATGGGTTCATTGGAGAACTATACAGGTTACCTGCTTTCTTGACGCCAAGAATATTTGCATTAGAGTTCATGAGACAAAGGTTTCATGCAGAAGAGGAACACTTCGGAGCGATTAAAAAATGTAAAATTCCCTCTCAAAGTTGGTCCTTTCATTTTTAAGAATAAAAGCGCTATGTTGGTGATTGAGAAATTATTGGAAGTTATGGACTTTCAAAAAGAGAAAACAATTAATTATGACCCACACCATGTTATTTCTCAGAGGAAGCAACTGAACAAAAACAAGCCATTTGATTATCAAATTGTTGAGGGATTAGATAAAATAGCAAATCTGTCTAATTTTGAAGAAAATACAGAAGCTAATGAAGATAAGAGGGACAAATTGGCTGTAACAGTTCAAATGCCTGTTAATTCTAGTGTTATGAATAAAAGGAATCTTTCTAAAGTAGATGGCATGGATGTAGATGAAGATATTTCTAATAAAAAAATCAAAACGCGTACTCCGAATGAGCTAACCATATCAAAAGAAATATTTTCAGAAGATTTAAAGAAAATGGTTTTGTTCCAGAAAAAGTCCGTGCAAATGCATCAATATTATTTTGGAGATGAAGGTAAAATAGAGTCCAATTCTCATTACAAATCTAGGACAGAGCTGATGTCGAGTTATGCTGATAAATAAATGCAGTCATTGGAGGAAACTAAGATCTGCTTCCCTGAGTTAGGAAATTAATCAATCAAAAAACTTCATTGATTTCTACTAGAGATGCAGAGAGGAATACCCTAAAAATTGTTGTGGTAAGTGATAAGAAAGTGTCTAATATGGAGGTGAAGCTGGATAAAATCAGTGTTCCTGATAAAATCCAGCTCCACAAACAAACCGAAGATGTTATTTATTCTGATTTCTTACATGCAATTGTGAAAAATACTAAATTGAAATCTCTTGTAGATAAAATGGAAATTCAATTGAAACATGAGAAAGTTGAAAATAAGGCCAATTTGATTCAAATAAAGAAGTTATAGGGAGATATCATAAGCTTAGGGACCGAACCAAATAATGTGCAAGCGACAAAGAAGCTTCTGGAAGAGAAATATAATACCATTCAAGTGTTGAAAAAGAAGCTTAAGGTTCCTAACACTGAACATGTTCAATATTCAGAATTGTTTACATTATAGGAAGAAAAAGAAAAAGTCTACCAGGAAATGATGGATTATAAAAGAAAATTATTGAATATGCAGGAGGAGAAAGACAAGTGGGAAACATAAAAAGCTGAGTTGATAGCTCAGATTGCAAGGTTAAATAAAGATCAAAATGATGAAAAAGAGGTTATGGAAGAATTGATGAATCAACCTTTCGTTGATATCGATTTACCCCTTGTTAAGGTTGAAAAACCATTAAATGAATTTTCTGTAGATGCTTTACTAGTTCCCATGTCTCAGGTGAGTTTGAAGGAAGTGGAAATTAAAGAATTAAAGAATGAGAATGGAAATATCAAGTCAGAATTGGCTAAAAGTATTGAAGAGAAGAATAAAGTGTGGAATGAGAAGAGCCAATTACAGAAAAAATTCAATGAATTAAAAGAGAGAAATACAGGAAAAGCTCATTTATAGGGAGCTAAACATTTGATCTGGGATACTTTGTCTATAAAAATCACTAAATTCAGACATTATTTAAATTTTATTGATGATGAAAGTGCACTGGTAAATTTGGTTGCTCAAAGATTGGAATTAGCAAATGAAACCATGGAAAAGAAATCTCTGAATACTGCTCATAATGCTGAGAATTTCTTGAATTCTCTGACATGTCAAAATCTGCAGGATATTGGGATCAAAGACAGGGTAGGAATTGTGTTATGGGTGAAGAAGTTTATCAATAAACATCAACTTATGAAAATTGTGCAGGATAAAGCGAATTAGATGTCTTCTCAAATCAAGGATTTCAGGGTGGCTTTTAAAGATTTATTTGATGATGGTCTCCCTTCTTTTTGGGATGACAAAGGACAATTGTTTTCCCAGGAACAATATCATAGCTTATTGGTACAAAATCGCATGGAGCATTCTAAATTTGAATATTTAGCCAAAGGATTAACAGAAAAGGTTATTGTTGAAAAGTTGACATAAGACTTTGAAATATTGGACATGTTTTTAATTATTAAAAAAGGATTACCAGCTGTGTCTTATGAATCTTATGTGGATTTGGAGGTGTCAATAAGAGAAATGACAGAGTATGACACTCCAAATGTGGAATAGTGGAAAATCGTGGAGAAATTTTGGAAAACCAAATACATATTACATTCATGAAGACAGGTGGTGTTGCAGTTTCCGGAAGCCGTTTGTTCGTGATGCTTTGCAGTTATGGATTTTTGCTATAATCAAGCAATCTGTTATTTCAATCAAAGCATGTAATTATTATTCCTAGTTATTAGGGAAATGGTTACAAGAAACTTATGATTAACAGTTAGTTGGTTGTTGATGTTCTTGGAAGAAACTATTTTGTATATATTTGAATTTTATTGATGTATCAAGGGTTGGAACCTGTAATATTGGACTGATGTTTTTGTGAGAACCTTTTTTGAATAAAATTACAGAGCCGAATGCTAGTTAATCTTCAAAAGATTCATGTGTTGTTTATGTTACAGTATATGCTCTCTCTCCTTGTGAATGTTTTCTAAGTGTTTACCCTCCATTCTGTTTTCTTTCATGTTTGAACACAATGTTTAATAGTTTCAGAATTCATACATGTATGCTCTGGCTATTGTTTCAGATATTCACAAACATTTCCTCTAAAGTTGATATGGAATTCATCCTGTGATGCTCTATATTGATGGACTGTTCATGTTTCTTTCTTATCACCTGAAAATCAATGAATGACTATAGCTGAATAATTATCTTTCCTTTGTTGAAATTTTGAGTAGGCAGCTTTTTATTATCTTCATTTGTTTTGACTCCATAGCCCAATGGTTATATGTTTTGTTTCAATCATCTGCATAACTTAAAATTGTTGACTCCAATATATGTCTTTGTTAAATTTGTATTTGAGAGATCCCTCTCTGGAAACAAAAGCCAGTTTCTTTCTAAAAGTGGTTTTGTTATTACCTTGAGATTACCTTTCACAACATTAGGTATATTTTGAGTGATAACAAATTGGCGCCGTTGCCAGGGAACGAAGGTGAAAATCAGCCCTAGGAGGAACAACAAAGTTTATAACAGATGAAGAAAATATTTCTGCGGGCAAACATAAATTTTTGTGAGTGAATAAGGTTGTACGATTGCCCTGGCAATTCCAGTTTAAATTATTTCAAGATTTCAAAAGACATTCTGGCTTCGAAAAGACATACACGAGGTAATTCTGATAATGAAGTTTTATGAAGTTTGGAAGATCCAGAAAAATTATGTAGAAAAAGAGACAAAGAAAAAATAGATATTTCTCTATTTGGTGCATCATCTTCTCAAGATTTTCATAGCACCCTTGATCAAGAATGGGAAATTAATGTTGAAAAGGGTCTATTGAAATCTAAATCTGAGGCTGATCTTAAAAATATTGAATTCAATCCTTGTAGATTAGAATCCTATTTACTTGATTCTCTTTGAAGAGATCTTCAATAGTCTGTGAAGGTTGAAGAAAGACCTATTGTTCAAACCATTCAAAATTCCTCAGTTCATCCAAGTCCACCTAGACCCATGGCAGCCAGATTTGCTCCTTTACGTTTAACTGTTGTATTGCATAACCTTCCCCAAAATTATTCTCAGAGAATTTCTTTAATTAATGGAGAGGGATGTATAACAACAAAACAACATGTGGCAAAATTTGAATATTTTATTGACTTGGAGGAATTTGATTATGTAGATGTTAAAATGAGGTTGTTTGCTCAAAGCCTATCAGGGGAAGCAAAGAAATGGCTTAAATATTTTCCAGCTGCATCCATTCTGACATTTCAAGCTTTTGAAAATGCATTTCTAGAAAGGTGGGATGATAAACAAATCCCTTTATAGCTTCTGTCCCAATACAATAATCTTAAGAAAGAAGGTTTTGAATCTGTTGATGAATTTTCAACCAGATTTATGAGAGTTTATAATTCCATTCCAGATGATATAAAGCCTTCTGCAGCTGCTTCTAAACTGCATTATGCTAAGGCCTTTGACAATGACTTTGCATTTTCATTAAGGGAGAGAAAGTCTGTGATTCTTGCTGCTATGTTCACAGATGCTTTGGAAGTGGAAGCAAATATGATGACAAGTGGAAAGATGAAACAAAGAGATATTGATAGGAGGAAAATTAGAGAAGAAAATATGCCTTCTACTTCTTCTTTTGCTAATGATATTAAATTTGAAATGATGTTAAAAAAAATGGATAAGTTAATGGATAGATTGACTATGGACAATCAATCATTTAATAGAGAACAGGCTGAGCCTCAAATCAGAAATCCAAATTTTAGAAGGCCAAATCCTCCTATTCCCCCACAAAATAGGCAGAGAGATATGAGAAATCAAAGGAATCAAGAAGAACAACAAATTTGACCACCTTTCCCTGAGAATTATGTTGCAGATGAAGAAGAACCTACTGAAAATGAAATTCATCTTTTTAGGGAATTAGATTTTGAGATATACCTCACTGAAGAAGAACATCATATGTTTGCACAGGAATATGGTAATAATGATTTTGAGAAGGAATCAGAGCAGTATCAGAGAGGTTATTTGCATGCTATGGATGATGTACAAAGGAAGATTAGGTTGAGAAACAAAGATGTTGTTGTAAATAAAGGGAGGCCAAATTCAAACCAGCCTTCCACTAGTTCATTAAATACAGAGAAAGGAAATGAAATACAAAAAGATCCTATTGTGAATAAAGAAGTTGAGAATAAAATAGAAAAAACAAAAGAAATAAAAAAAATGGCACCAACTGATGTAGAGAAAGTTACTTCTATTTTCAATTTGCAGAATGAACTTTCAAAATTAAATATTTATGTTCCTTTTAATGAGTTGTTAAGGAATAATTAATACAAGGATACGATAACAAGAATGGTTAAGGGTCAAGGAGAGTTTCAATCAGACATTTTAGAATTGACAGATGATAATCCTACTATTTCATTTGGGACAAAGGTTGAAAATATAGATGATGAGGAGGTTCCTCCATTTTATTTGAGTTTGAATGTGCATGATATGGTTGTACATAATGCCATGTTAGACTCGGGTGCATCACATAATTTAATTCCTAAAGGAGTGGTGGAAAGATTGGGGTTGGAAATTACGAGGCCATATAAATATTTGTATTCTTTTGATTCTAGGAGGGTGAAGTGTCTTGGTCTGATTAAAGATATGGTAGTATCTTTAAATAAATTTCCAACCAAAACAGTAGTGATGGATGTTGTAGTAGTAGATATTCCACCAAAATTTGGAGTATTGTTATCAAGATCTTGGACTTAGAAGTTAAAGGGTAGTTTACAAATGGACATGTCATACGCCACTATTCCTGTCCAAAATGGGAGTAGGAGGTTATAGAATGAGAAGAGGACACCTTATGTAGTAAGCAGCCAAGATAGACCTGATATTCATCATATATATGCCGTTGATACTGATTTGGGCTCTTCTATTTTCTTTAATGATACTGTTCCATGTGATCTAGAGTCCACATTGCAAATTAAATTTGAAAACAATGAAGAAAGATAAAGGGATCAATATGCTCTGGAAAAGAAACATAAAAGAGATGGATTGTGGACCATGTATTTTGATGGGTATGTGGAAAAGGTTGATGCTGGTGTTGGAGTATACATAATTTCTCCTATCAGGTATTTTAAAGATTTATCATATAAACTAACATTTGAATGCACAAATAATGTAGCTGAGTATGAAGCTTTATTACTTGGGCTGCATGCATTGAAATATTTGGGAGCGCAAAGGATACAAGTTCTGGGAAATTCAGAGCTTGTAATAAACCAAGTGAATGACATTTATCAAACCAGACATCCCCAGATGAGGGCTTATAGAAATGAAGTATGGGACATGTTTGGTAACTATTTTATAGAACATACAATTAAGGTGGTTCCTAGATATGAAAACACAGTAGCTGATTCTTTGGCAGTTGTTGCTGGTAAATTTAAAACTCCAAGTGCTGGTCAAAGAGAATACCAAGTGGATATTGTAAATAGATCGTCCATACCTGATAATTCTAAATATTAGCAGGTATTTGAAGATGATATGCAAATAAAAATATTTTTAGAATTATCTGGGGAATTTGTGAATACTCATATTGATGGTGAAAATGATAATTGTGAAAATTTCCAAGATGCTGAAGAAAGTGAAGAAGAAGTGATTAATACTGAAAATTTAAAGGGAACTCTAGGAGGAAAGGATATCATTCAATTAAAAATTAATTTTATTCCAAGAGGTTTAATTCCCTTAGAGAAGCTTTTTGATCAAAATGATGTTGCAAAAGATCCAAAAGTGAAACCTGCTGACAATGCTATGGAGGATAAAAATATTGGTACTGAAGGAAATCCAAAGATTGTGAAGCTGTCTAAGAATATTCCTGCCAAGAAAAGGACGAGTACGTGAACTTGATGAAGAAATATACAGATGTATTCGTGTAGAGTTATGAGGATCTCAAGGAATATGATACTTCAATAATACAACATACTACTCCAATCAAACCTGGAGAAAAACCTTTCAGACATAAACTCAGAAGGATAAATCCAAAGCTGTTGCCAGTTATTGAGAAGGAGATCAAAAAATTGTTTGATGCCAAAATTATTGTGACTTTGAGATTCTCAAGGTGGGTTTCTAATTTGGTTCCTGTCAGAAAGAAAAAAGGAGAATTAAGGCTTTATATAGATTTCAGGAATTTGAATAAAGTCTCAATGAAAGATCATTATCCCTTACCAAATATGGATCATATTTAGTAGAAAGTGGTCAAATCAGAAAGAATTTCAACTATGGATGGTTTTTCAAAATTAGATCAAAGTGTTACCTGAAGATCAATAAAAGACTGCTTTTACCACACCATGAGGAACTTTTATGTATGCGAAGATGCCTTTTGGTTTGATGAATGCAGGGGCTACCTTCCAGCGTGCCATGTATATTTCTTTTGCAGGAGAAATAGGTAAAATTTGTGGTAATTTATATGGATGATATCACTGTATATTCAAACTCTAACAAGTAGCATATTCACCATTTGGAAAAAGTTTTATAAAATGCAGAAAATTTGGTATATCATTGAATCCAAAAAAATCCAATTTCGCATTAGAGGAAGGGAAGTTATTGGGTCACATCATTTCAAAGGATGGAATAAATATTGATCCTGATAGAGTTAGTGCAATTTTGAAGGTAGGAGAACCAAGAAGCAAAAAAGAAATACAATCATTCCTAGGGCAGGTAAATTGCTTGAGAAGCTTTATCCCCAGTTTTGCTGAAATATTAATGAATATCACAAATATGTTGAGAAAGGGTCATGAAATAAAGTGGACAGCAGAGGCTAAGAAATATTTTAAAGAAATAAACAAGCCTTTAGAAGCTCTTGTGCTGGTGAGTCCAAACTTTAATAAATATTTCTTAATATTTTCATATGCTTCAAAACACACTATTGTTGCAGTCTTGTTACAGAAGAATAACGAAAATATGGACCAACGTATAGCCTTTTTTCAGTAAGATGTTGAGAGATGGGGAATTAAAATATGATATTATGGAGAAATAGGTGTACGCTTTGGTTAAGGCCTTAAAATATTTCAGGGTGTATATTCTTCATTCACATATAATTGCTCATGTTCCAACTAGTGCAGTAAAAAGAATTCTTACACAGCCTGATCCAGAAGGAAGAAGAGAGAAATGGATAGCAACATTATTGGAGTATGATATAGAAATTAGGCCTACCAAGTTGATTAAAGGGAAAGGACTCGCAAATATGTTAACGGATTCAAATTGTGAATCTTTAGAGCTTAATTTCTTATCCAGTCAATATCATCAGTTGGACACAAGGGTGGAGGTGATGATTGATTTCACTACATCTTCATGGTATTTTGATATAGTTCATGTTCTTCAAAATTTACAAGCTCCTGCAGGATTAAGTAAAACTAGAGCA
This sequence comes from Pseudotsuga menziesii, assembly GCA_001517045.1. Taxonomy (NCBI): domain Eukaryota; kingdom Viridiplantae; phylum Streptophyta; class Pinopsida; order Pinales; family Pinaceae; genus Pseudotsuga; species Pseudotsuga menziesii. Next base: position 1,502,573 of record LPNX010983004.1, on the reverse strand, counting down.
AGATCTGTGAAATTGAAAGTTGCTAAATTTTGTATTTTAAATCAGTATCTTTATTGGAAGGATCCTGGGGGTGTGTTACTTAACTACCTTTTGGAAAATGAAGCCCAACAAATGATGAAGGAATTTCATAAAGGAGACTGTGGGGGACATCACTCTTGGAAGGTGACATCAAACAAAATTTTGAGAGCTGGTTTTTACTGGCCATCATTGTTTTTGGATGTGTACAAAGAAACTAGTACATGTCACCAATGCCAGATTTTTTATGGTAAGAGAAAGGTGATTCCACTTCCTCTTAATCCAATAATAGTAGAAGCTCCTTTTCAGCAGCGAGGTTTAGATTTTATTGGAGAAATAAACCCAAATTCTCCATAACAACATAAATTGATTTTAACAACTATAGACTATTTCACTAAGTGGATTGAAGCAATACCTACCAGGAGAGCTACTGAGACAGTGATTATGGATTTTCTTGAAGAAAATATATTGGCTAGGTTTGGTTGTCCCAGAAGAATTGTGACTGACAATGCAACAGCTTTTAAGTCCAAAAAGATGACTAATTTTTGTCATAAATATCATATCAGTCTAAATCATTCAACTACTTACTATCCACAGGGAAATATATTGGCAGAGTCTTCTAATAAGAGTTTGGTAAGAATTATTAAGAAGTTGTAAGAATATAACAAAAGAGGTTGGCACACCAAGCTTAATTATGCTTTGTGGGATGATAAAATTAGCACTAAAAGGGCAATTGGAATGTCTCCTTTTCAATTGGTGTATGGAACTGAAGTCATTTTTCCAGCATCGTTGGGTGTATCAGTTATGAAATATTTTCAAGAACAACAGGACGAACTGAACCATATGCAGAGAAGAATAAACCAAATTATCGAATTGGAGGAGCAAAGAAATAAAGCTTATGATAAACTGCAGATACATCAAGAAAAAATGAAAAACACCTTTGATAGAAGGGTGAAAGAAGAACAGTTCCAAATTGATGACTTGGTATTAAAATGGGATGCTCCTAGGGAAGATAAGCATGGAAAATTTGATCACATGTGGGTAGGTCCTTATGTTATTGCAGGTCACAGAGGAGAAAATGCATTCATTCTGGAATATCAAAATGGGGTTTTGCTGGATAGTGGCCCTGTTAATGGAATATTTTTAAAACACTACCTGTCCTAAGGCGGAAGGTAAAATTTGTACCGTAGTTTGTAAATATTTATTTTTCTTAAAAGTAGTATAGATGGAAAACCGAATAGATTTGAAGCCCGAAGTGAAGGCCCTAAGATTTTGGAGGTAGCCATTTTCTTTATTTTAAAAAATATATATATTTGAAAAAATAAATGGAGGTTTTTAGATACAAAAGTTAGAAGCAGACACCTAGTCTACAAGTTCTCTGATACCTCACAGGGAGGATATCATCCCCAGTTGGAGCCAGTTGTTAACACCCTTTATGTTGAACAATTGGGGAAAGATATGATCAATAAATGATAAGGGCATATATTAAAATGGTAAAAGGTTAGTATTCTTGAGTTTTTATCAAAATGCACACTTTGATTAATTTACTGCACAATTGGAGGGTGTAGATTTGTGATTGTGCAGATATACGGTTCCAAATTGATCCATTGGAAAAAAGTTACACGAGAAAAAAGTTTTGACGAAGATCGGAATGGGTTAACAAGATAATAAGATCGACAGCCAAGAGATAAAGCAAATTAAATCTATGTTCATAAGGTAATCCGCGATGTGAAGATGCAAGGTTGAACGAGGATAAAGGCCGGCGAATTGCGTAGAATGGATTTGATCCAACGGTTCAAATAAGAGATGAAATCTTATCAACAGTTATAGTATAATACAGAGCTCAAACTTGTAAGATAATTAAAATGGATGAGTGGTAGTGGAATTCAAACTGCTTTCCACGTGGTGTTTTTCAGTGAGTTTCGCTGAGGAAAGTGGTAAAGGAGAAACAACTTGTTGGGGTCCCCGAAATCATTATTTGTTGTATAAAAGGTGATTTGACCAAGGTAAATTTATTTTGTTTGCACGCTGCCGTTGAAAAGAAGAAGGGACAGTGTGCCATCTTTTTCCAAAAGTCAACTTTTACGTATCTAACAGTTACCAGGTAAGCCTTAAAACTCCAAGACTTTTGTTGAAGACTTATTGCCGTTGTTTTATTATGGAGAAGCAGTAGATTTCAGGGATATTGTGCAAGGTTCTGGATGAGAGAGAATAAGTGGTTATTGATAGAGAGATGAATGTGTTTGAATCTATTATATCAGTATGCAGTGTATCAGTTCCAAAAGAACGTTTATGGAAGTATAAGTCACAAGGAAATGATATCCTAAATGTCTGCAATTCCTTCTTGTATTACTTTGTTGTCGAACAAACCCTACCTTTTCCTGAATTCGTCAAATGGTGTGCAAATAGTTATTCATCTTCCGAAAGAGTTATTATGAGTCATACAACTTCAAAAATCCTCTGTAGAATTGACGCGAAATCTATTCGCGGGATGTTAAGTTTGCCTGAAAGTTTTCATGTAAACCCTGAATCCTTGAATGAGCAAGTCCTGATTGAATTGTATAAAAATTGCAAAACTGAAGTTAGATGTCAGTTCTTGTCCAGTATTTTAAAGGTTGGTCAGTCGTTAGAGGGTTTATTTCTACCATACAATGTCAATATTTTCAAAGATGAATTCCAACTGGTCATGTCAATGGTTAGTCAGGTTTTGGGTCTGGATGATGATAAGCATGTCAACGAAGTCATTTTGGGTTTTTTGCTAAGTATAGGTTCGACTGACCATGAATCCAATGTAGTCCGTTGTTTAAATATTGATGAATTTTTAGCCGAAGTAATCCATACCCAATTAGTTGAATTTCCTAAAGTTAGGTTCTTCAGGTACCAGTCATATTTGTTGAACATGTTATTGTTCAAATGTATCAAAGTTACGGTTCTTATATACCATGTTTTCTCCAGACCTTCCAAAACAGTTCAACATGTTCGAGTTCGTGAATACAATGATGGCTGAAATATACAAAATGCTTTTTGATGATGTCTTACCTATAGTATTGGAAGACATGAGAATTATGTTGCAATCTTCTTCAGAAGACAAAACAGGAGATTGGTTTTTGCACAAAGAATTTACTGTTATAATAGTGTATGGATTCACTAGATAACCATACAGGTTACCTTCTTTCTTGACGCCAAGAATATTTTCATTAGAGTTCATGAGACAAAGGTTGTATGCAGAAGAGGAACACTTTGGAGCGTTTAAAAAATATTCTGATGTAAAATTCCCTCTCAAAGTTGGTCCTTTCATTTTTAAGAATAAAAGCGCTTTATTGGTGATTGAGAAATTATTGGAAGTTATGGACTTTGAAAAAGAGGAAAAAATGAATTATGACCCACACCATGTTATTTATCAGAGGAAGTAGCTAAACAAAAACAATCCATTTGATCATGAAATTGTTGAGGGATTAGATAAAATAGAAAATCTATCTAATTTTGAAGAAAATACAGAATCTAACGAAGATAAGAGGGACAAATTGGCTGTAACAGTTCAAATGTCTGTTAATTCCAGTGTTATGAATAAAATGACTCTTTCTGAAGCAGATGGCATGGACGTAGATGAAGAGATTTCTAATAAAAAAATCAAAACGCATCCTCAGAATGAGCTAACCATATCAGAAGAAATATTTTCATAAGATTTAAAGAAAATGGTTTTGTTCCAGAAAAAGTCCATGCAAATGCATCAATATTATTTTAGAGATGAAGGTAAAATAGAGTCTAGTTCTTGCTACAAATCTGGGACAGAGTTGATGTCGAGTTATGCTGATAAAGAAATGCAGTCATTGGAGGAAACTAAGAATCTGCTTCCTCGAGTTAGGAAATTAATCAATCAAAAAACTTCATTGATTTCTGCTTGCGATGCAGAGAGGAATACCCTAAAATTTGTTGTGGTAAGTGATAAGAAGGTGTCTGAGATGGAAGTAATGCTGGATAAAATCAGTGTTCTTGATAAAATACAACTCCACAAACAAACCATAGATGTTATTTATTCTTATTTGTTACATGCAACTATGAAGATTAATAAATTGCAATCTCTTGTAGATAAAATGGAAATTCAATTGAAACATGAGAAAGTTGAAAATAAGGCCAATTTGATTCAAATAAAGAAGTTACAGGGAGATATCATAAGCTTAGGGACCAAACCAAATAATGTGCAAGCGACGAAGAAGCTTCTGGAAGAGAAAGATAATACCATTCAGGTGTTCAAAAAGAAGCTTAAGGTCCCTAACACTGAACATGTTCAATCTTCAGAATTGTTTACATTACAGGAAGAAAAAGAAAAAGTCAGGAAATGATAGATTATAAAGGAAAATTATTGAAGATGCAGGAGGACAAAGACAAGTGGGAAACAAAAAAAGCTGAGTTGATAGCTCAAATTGCAAGGTTAAATAAAGATCAAAATGATGAAAAAGAGGTTATGGAAGAATTGATGAATCAAACTTTCATTGATACTGATTTACCCCTTGTTAATGTTGAAAAACCATTAAATGAATTTTATGCAGATGCTTTACTAGTTCCCATGTCTCATATGAGTTTGAAGGAAGTGGAAATTAAAGAATTAAAGAATGAGAATGAAAAGATCAAGTCAGAATTGGCTAAAAGTATTGAAGAGAAGAATAAAGCGTGGAATGAGAAGAGCCAATTACAGAAAAAATTCAATGAATTAAAAGAGAGAAATACAGGAAAATCTCCTTTTTAGGGAGCTAAACATTTGATCTGGGATACTTTGTCTGTAGAAATCACTAAATTCAGACATTATTTAAATTTTATTGATGATGAAAGTGCACTAGTAAATTTGGCTGCTCAAAGATTGAAATTAGCAAATGAAACCATGGAAAATAAATCTCTGAATACTTCTCATAATGCTATGAATTTCTTGAATTCTCTAACAGATCAAAATCTGTAGGATATTGAGATCAAAGACAGAGTAGAAATTATGTTATGGGTGAAGAAGTTTATCAATAAACATCAACTTATGAAAATTGTGCAGGATAAAGCGAATTAGATGTCTTCTCAAATCAAGGATTTTAGGGCGGCTTTTAAAGATTTATTTGATGATGGTCTCCCTTCTTTTTGGGATAACGAAGGACGATTGTTTTCCCAAGAACAATATAATAGCTTATTGGTACAAAATCGCATGGATCATTTTAAATTTGAAGATTTAGTCAAAGGATTAACAGGAAAATTTATTGTTGAAAAGCTGACAGAAGACTTTGTAATATTGGACAGGTTTTTAATTATTAAAAAAGGATTATCAGCTGTGTCTTATGAATCTTATGTGGATTTGGAGGTGTCAATAAGAGATATGACAGAGTACGACAGCCCAAATGTGGAATAGTGGAAAATCATGGAGAAATTTGGGAAAACCAAATACATATTACATTCATGAAGACATGTGGTGTTGCAGTTTTGGGAAGTTGTTTGTTCGTGATGCCTTGCAGTTATGGATTTTTGCTATAATCAAGCAATCTGTTATTTCAATCAAAGCATGTAATTATTATTCCTAGTTATTAGGGAAATGGTTACAAGAAACTTATGATTAATAGTTAGTTGGTTATTGATGTTCTTGGAAGAAACTATTTTGTATATATTTGAATTTTATTGATGTATCAAGGGTTGGAACCCGTAAGATTGGATTGATGTTTTTGTGAGAACCTTTTTTGAATAAAATTACAGAGCTGAATGTTAGTTAATCTTCAAAAGATTCATGTGTTGTTTATGTTACAGTATGTGCTCTCTTTCCTTGTGAATGTTTTCTAAGTGTTTACCTTCCATTCTGTTTTCTTTCATGTTTGAACGCAGTGTTTAATAGTTTCAGAATTCATACATGTATGCTCTGGCTATTGTTTCAGATATTCACAAAAATTTCCTCTAAAGTTGATATGGAATTTATCCTGTGATGCTCTATATTGATGGACTGTTCATGTTTCTTTCTTATCCCCTGAAAATCAATGAATGACTGTAGCTGAATAATTATCTTTCCTTTGTTGAAATTCTGAGTAGGCAACTTTGTATTATCTTCATTTGTTTTGAATCCATAGCCCAATGGTTATATGTTTTGTTTCAACCATCTGCATAACTTAAAATTGTTGACTCCAATATCTGGCCTTGTTAAATTTGTATTTGAGATATCCCTCTTTGGAAAGAAAAGCCAGTTTCTTTCTAAAAGTGGTTTGCTATTACCTTGAGATTACCTTTCACAACCTTCGGTATATTTTGAGTAATAACAATGGCATTTATTTATTATTTAACTTGGGTGTAGATGGAAATTTTTAATAATATAATTTACATACTCAAAGGTAATTTTTGACAAAGTTGTCTAGATATTAAAAACCAAAGTTAATGTATTAATCGAAATTATGGAATTAATGTATTAAGCCAAATTATGGAAACTTAAATTATGAATTAATTGACGATGAAAAGATCAAGAATGCACTCAATAAAAAGAAACTATATATTATTATACCTGCCACAGCAGCACGTTGCCTTTTGACCTTCTATTAGTTGCCCTTTGACCAAAAATTTAAAATCTGTTTTCTAAAGTTTAGCTTTGGAGTTTGCCAAAAAATATTTTAAATTTTAATAAAAATATTTGCCTTTGCTATTTTGTCAACTTATAATTGGCCAATCAGAAATGATGTCAGCTTTGGAGTTTGGTATCTGGTTTTCACTTGACAGATGGCTACTATGATATCAGCATTTATTTTATTATTAAATCCGTTCAGCATGTCTTATCTGCTGGAGGCTTCAGACGATGAGCTCGGCATTCCACCGAGCTCCGTTCTGGACTTGAAGGCCGGTGAAGTCTCTCTATCTACGAAGGAAACTTCCAAGCGTTTGTTGGTGAGCCCGGATCTTAAATCCGTTCGGGAAAACTGGCATTTCGAGACGACTTTCAGAACTATGAACTTCTTGCAGTGTATGAAGATCCCTGGGATGAGAACCAGCTGCTGCAGGATTATATGTCTATAGATTTTGTCAGCAAAAGCATGCTATTTGATGGGGATTTTTCTGCTGCTTGAAGTATGGAAACTTCCGCTCGCCTGTAATGCATGCACGCTTTCTTTATATCTGTATCGCATTCAATCTCGTGCAGACGAGAAATCATTGTGGGATACATACACCACCATTTTAATATAAAATACAAATTCATTCTTGGAATTGTTTGGAAAATTGTGCAGCACAATATTTTTGCAAATTTCGTATTCGAAATTTTAACACCTCTCAAAAAAATATTTTTGCAAATTTCGTATCTAACAATGCTTTAAAAATTTTAAGAACTTTCAAAAGAGTAAAAAATTAGCAAGCTACAATATGCACAAACTCAAACAATTCCAGAATCCATGTAGCAAGTAATTAGCAGTTAAAGAGCAAGCGAGAACAAAACCGAATATAATCTTGTCGAGACTGCTATTCTGAAGGTATTCGTAAACTAGTAACCTTTCTGAGCTTTCAACACAGAAACCAAGTAATTTCATGAGATTCTTGTGCTGAATACGACTAATGAGATTTGCTTCATTCAGAAATTCATTGTCTCCTTGCCTTGAACCTATATTCAACCGTTTAACTGCAACCTCTCTATCATCAGGTAGAACCCCCTGCAGATCAATGAAGTTCAAAATTATCTCTATTCTTCGTTATAAGTGATTTGGAGCTGCTACCTACAAATATCTAATTCAATTGAAATCAATAATCACAGGCCTAGCCCTTACTTTAAAGACGGATCCAAAACCTCGACCAAGTTTGTTCTCTGCTTTAAAATTGGAGGTAGCCTCTCTCAGAATATCATACTTGAAAATGAGGTCTGGATTGGCTATACTTAGCGATAAGCTAATTTCTCCATCGCCACCTGCGAAAACTATTCGTCTATGAGTCTTGTGTAGTGGAATAGGTGAAGAGTTCAGTAGATACAAAGCTAACAAGGTGCACATTGAATGATTTAGCAATTTTGGAACCTCTTAGTCGAGAAATATGTTCCCAACGTTTTGAACGAAGGCGATAAAGGGCTATGGCTGCAATTAATCCAACGGCAGCTACCACACCGAGAGCTATCACAATATTTTTGTATTCTGTCAATTTATACACGAAGCCTTAGTAAACTAGCTATGTACAAAAGCAGTATATTGCTCATCATTGAAAACTTATATGTGAAGGAGGATACCGGATGATGAAGAACTTTGGGGAGGACTTTCTCCCAGCAGGGACTGGATGGGGGTAAAGAACTGATAAGTCTCGTAACGCAAATCGCAGCCCATAGCATGGAATTGTCCTTCACCAGCTCCAGATTTGCATCCCAACTGATTGGAAGTACTTGTGATATTTGACTTACCGGCATCTAAGCACAATTGGTAGCTTGTTGGGGACAGATCTCTCCAACACTGGGCTAAGCTGTAGATTTGCTTCGACGGCGAAGAATCCACTTCGGATACATCTGTAGAAAAATATTTGAGATTCTGCACGGCTGATTTGCTAATATTTGAGAGCATGTAAAGAGTTTCATTTGTGAACTGCTCTATCTGATCACTTTCTGGCGAGCTGCATACACCATTAATCTCGCTACTCTCATTATAGTTGTAAAAATTATGATTGTCATAACGTAAGAGGCAACCGTCTACTTCAATGAATCCAGAAGTATTGTTTTGACATTTCTCGACAATTATTGCTTTTGTCATCGATGTGCACTGTTGGCATTCTGTGGAATTTAAATCTCCCCTGCACTGGAGAAGTCCATACACAGTATTATTCCTATTTTGACCCTGAATAGTAGAGGTGTTGAATCCGCTCATAGAACCGTTACCCACTAACGATTCGAAAACCTGATTTAGATGGCGCTGAAAAAGGCTACCGTTTCCATACTGGCCATTTCCACAAATTGGCCCCCAAACGTTCTTAGTGTAATTTAAGAACGGGACTTGACCTACGGAGAGGCACAGACATGTCCATAAAGTGAAGAGGAGTAGCTGCATGCACCTCATTAATTGTTTCAACTGCATCGCGCTGCAACGCATGGCATGAGCTCAACGCTGTTCTATTTTCTGTTTAAGGATGAAGAAATGAAGTCGTTTGATGATATATTTGTTTAAAGGCAAAATAGTGTGTCTAATATTTAAATTAAATTTAGTAGTGTTTTAATATGTTTTTTATAAGATAGAAATGGATCAACACACTCAAAATTTAAAATTTCTTGAGATAACTAAAATTTAGAAGTTTAGCTGCTTTAACAAAGATTTTCTAATATTTTTATTTGGTTTTTTGAAAATCTTGCTAAAAAAAATCAAAGTTTTAAACTAAGGCTTTTAGAATTTGATCAATGAAACTGATAAAATTATTATTTATGATTACTTAATAATTAAGCTGTAATCTATATATTTTATGTTTTAAATCTTTTATAAAAAAATTACTATTCAGCCAAAACCCATTATAAAGTTAAAAACATTGAATAAATACCCACTTTAAAGTAAAAAACTTAGATTAGTAATAAGTTAATTTAATTTATATATAGAAATTCATTTATTAATATAATAATAATAATATATGTCAATAGTATAAAAATTGGTTAGGCTAAATAAGAATATAAACGGTCAGCATTCGGGATTCAAGATATTCAGGACTACATTAATAAATATCAATTTGACAGAACACCAAAGAAGACAAAGATCCAACTCGTAAACTGCGGCTGAATCCGCTTGCTTGGCCTCGATATGAATGGCAGCGGACAATTGTGCACAAGAACAAGATGTAGGAACGCCAGGACAAACGCAGATTGCACATCAACTTACTGTAACCACAAAGTCCACAATGCTTGGGAAGTAGTGGTTGTTAGGTCCGCATTGCGACGAAACTAAATCTTATCACAGTTTTGCGTACAATGCAAAGAAAAGGAACGGAAAGCCAAGCATCACCGTCGACCGGTGAGCAGAGCAGAATTAGCGCTACAGAAATTCCTCTACAAGCCAAGCAAATTAGTAGGTGATTCTCCGGAGCTCTCTTCACAGCCAAAAAATTGCATGGATAGCTTGTCCTAGTGTGGGGCCGCAGGAGACTTTGTCAATCATAATTCATAATTGCTATTCTGATCTTTACTTTGCAGGGTGTAGCTTAACCAGATTAATTTGATAGGAAAGACATGTTCTCATAGAAGTTATCAGTTCAAATTACCTCAGTTTATTATGTCACATTGCAGATTGTGTGAGTGTATTTAAGGGTATAGTTGATTGTGTAGGTGTATTTAGGGTATAGTGGTAATGAAATTGGATCCCTAAAACCTCTATCACTAGCGTATTAATTTTGGACTTGCTTGAGCTAATTAACAAGATTAACCCAACTGTATCAAGTATATAACAGTATAAGAGAGATTCATTTCATAGTAAACCTATTTTGTTATGATTATATATATTTTAGTTAAGATTTAAATAACTTTCAATTAAATCATGGTTAAAAAAACAGATAGCAATTTGTTAAATAGTTGATTGTGTCTATCTACATTCAAAGACCAATTTACTTGTATAGCTTTGCTAATCATCAATTCCCAAATATAATATCTCATTGACAATCTTCTTTCTTGGATGTGGAAAGAGTTTTGAAACGAATTTTAAAATGAATTTATTGATAATATTTGTTAAAAAAAAATCAAAAAAATTTCAATGTATCTTTGTTAAAAGGTTCCTTCCCTCCTCATACGACCGCCCATCGTCACTTACGCTCGAGCTCTGCTAATGCATTGTGACCATAATCCCGAACAAATTGCTTAAGGCGCTAAGCAGCTGCAGCCTGCTCGTATCAGCTACCAAACAATTGTTCTTAGGAAAGTTTTTGATTCCACGCACCTGAATCATTCTCTAAAACCTATAAGAACAGTATAATTGACATCCTTGCAATGTTTGACAATTTAAAATTTGAAATCACAATTCGCTAGTTTGAAAGCTAGTAGAGCTTCAAATATACTTACAGGTGATTGGTTGGTAAGGTCCTCGCTTGGGCGCCAAAGCCGAAGCTGACATCCTTGTTCGTTCTTTGCCATATCTCTGCCCAGGTCTCTCAGGTGATCGTGCATTCTTATACGATTTTTGTCGTCCACCTCGACGAGACATTTGTTTTCTAGGTTCCGAAAACCCAGCCATCCATCCCAGCTAGATCCGTCCCATATTCTTATTGCAGTGTCCCTGTCTTCTCCTATAAAGAAACAGGCAATGTCCAAGAATATTTGCTTCTCACGTGGATTGAGACTGTCGTAGCTAATTTTGAGACTGCCGTGTATATCTGCTGGAAGTACTTCAGAGATTTCGTACAACTGGTCTTACCAATATGACATATCCTCTTTTCCACGAAGAAGCGCCCCTAATACTTTAAGTGACAATGGCAACCCATCGCAGACATCCAAAAACTTTTCAACCTCATGTTCAAATCCTAACACAAGATGAGACTGGTGGAAGGCATGAGAGCAGAAGAGCTTTTGAGATTATTGTCTGTTCAAGCCGGTTAGCTTGTAAATGGATGATTCTGGAATGTCTGAGCTTGTGAGAACATCCATTCTCCTAGATGTAACCAAAATTAAGCTACCTGAATGAAGAACATCCTTCACTGGTAACAATAATGCATTCAGATGGTCAACATGGTCTACATCGTCCAAAACTATGAGAACTTCGTGAGAAGATGAAAGAAACCTTGTGAGCTTCGTTATACCATCAGCAGTGTTGTATATTTGCACCTTATTCGATTTAGTCAAGTCATGAAGAAGTTTACTCTGCAAGGAATTTAAGGATCCCCTGGCAACATTTTCTCCGACGTCAAATAAAAAGGAAGATTGATGGTAATTTGATATGTGAAGGTTGAAGAATTCTTTTGCCATGGTCGTTTTACCAACCCCGCCTAAACCAACTATTCCCACAACTCTAGCACCCCTGTTTTGATGTTGCAGTAACACTGTTCTTTCTAAATTTTGAACTTTCTCGTCCAAACCAGTTGGATATCTGGACACATCTAGAGGTATTTTTTCGGTTCTTTCCAGCACTTGCTGCACAACCTTATCTACCAGTTTCCCTTTGTCATTGTATCATATTGACAGCAAAATTACTATTCAGAAATGCCTAAATGACATGTGATATGCTTATGAGTTAAACAAATTAAAGGTAATACTAACAAATAAAGTTTGAGCTCTCACCCATTATAGCTATCCAGGTGGAAACCACATATATTCGCCGTGTCAAAAAGAGCTTTCCTCCATTTTTTGATATTGTCAGAATCGTATCTTGGCTTCTCTTGATGACTTTGAAAATCAAATGTTTTCTCATTTTCGAGCGAGCGTAGGGATTCAACATACAATCTAGTCTCCCACCGAAGATCTGAAGGTTTGACATTGTAGAAGACGGGAAGAATGGTAGACCCCCGCTCCAACATCTCGAAGATGTAGAGAAGCTCATTCAAACACCAACTTGATAAGGCATATCCAGGCGAGAAAATTTCTATTTGGACAGCCGTTGTTCTAATAGCGCTTTCAATTTGAGAATTTAATTTGTCTCCCTCCAGCAATTCCTCGATGTCTAGAAAAACTCGCAATCCGTGTTTGGTAAGAGCATGGTAGAGATCAGTAGCAAAGGTTTTTTTGACATCCGGGCCTCTGTGATTTATGAACACGTCATAATAGTTGTAGCAGCTGGTGGTGGTGGGAGATGCAACAATGGAGATAGAAGAGGAATCCATATTGAGAAACACAAATGAAATGGATAAGGAAGATGATTAACGTTGCGCCTGAGATAAGTCAACTTTGTTGAAGATAATTTTTTTTTCCAGAGCAACTTTGTTTAAGAGAATATATGACAAGATAATATATTCAAAATTATTAACTGGTAATTTCCCAGCAGGTACACACGAATGTTTAAAAGATTATATGAGATCAGAATCTCTTCACGCAATTTCCTAGAAAGTAAAAAAAACATAAATAGCAAGTGCTAGACAAATATGTCCATTTTTCTTTTTCTTTAGAAAACCATGGAAAGTGTGATAATCAAAAATATATATATGAACAAATAGGCATGTGACATGTTGTATGAATTTTAACATAAAATAGCTTAAACTTTGCAATAAGGAAAATGACATAATTTATTATTCTAATTTAGCTATATAACGAAAATGACATAATTTATTACTTTAATTTATCCTCATTAATTAGGCAAGTGTTTTTATTTTAATTTTTTTTTATAAAAGTCATTTAAAATTTAAATACTAAATTGGATATTATAAAAAAAAAAATTCTAAATTTTGAGAAAATAATTAGTTTATATTTTTGAGTAATTAATTTTTTTTGTTGTTTTACATAATATAATATTAAATATGAAAAATAATTTTAAAAGTTAAAGATTCAATAATAGTTTTGAATTATGGTTTTTAGTATTATAATGCTTATTTATTGATTTTTACATTTCATGAAGTAACATACTTCACCACATCCATAATGTATATTTCAAATTATGCAACATTTATTATTCTTCTACTAGTGCATAATATTTACCAAAAATAACTCATGGAAGTATGACAGACTATGTAGACCTTGAGTCACTCTTGAGATTATAAAGGTTGGTGTAAGCCTTAAATGACTCTTGAGTTATGAATGGTCCACTACATTGCGTAAATTATATACATCTCAATCAATATATCACTTACTACTTTATTGTTGGGTGCATAATGCTTATAAAAAATAGTTCTCGTGACTATGAAGGGCTATGTATGCCTTAAATCGCTTATGAGGCTATGGATGGTAGTGTATAGCGTTAGGTGTTTCATGTCTACCAAAAATTTCTCATAAGACTACGAAGGGATACTTAACGCCTAAATCACTCATGGAGTTGTAAATGACCATGAATGATGTCCGATGCTAATTTACTTTACATTGTTTCTTGCATAAGTGGCAGGTACTAAGTAGCTGCGTTGCTTATTCCACTTGTTAAAAATGTAAATTAAAAATAAATGAGCCCGTGTGTTATTTTTGTGCATAATATAGTATCTTAAATTTAGGATTTTGTTTGTTTATGCACAACTAGGATTTTATATTTTTATGCATAATTTAGTTCCTCATATTTAATATCTAATATTTTTTAATACATAATCTAGTTCCTCATATTTAGGATTTTATATAAAAATAATTAAAATCAAAATTAAATTTGGTTTAACAAATTGTATTAAATATCGTGTTAATAAATAAATTAAAATAATTAAAATAAAAGTGAAATAATTAAAATAATATATTAAAAATTGCTTACATGGCATTATTTTGATTAATCTCTTTATTTTTTCTTAAGAGGCTATTTTTAAGTTGAAATTTCCATGCATAAATTTGACATTGTCTACTTTGATAATTTCATATCCACATTTTATGGATAATTATGGGGTGTGTGGTCCCATAATTTAGGGGTTGGTCCCCTACCCAAAAATTTATATAGATGGTCTATTAGATTGATATATAATCATAATCTCATGGAGGCTTTCTCATTGTGCTTAAGTGCTAATAATATCTATTGACATCAACACTACTCTTTGAATCTATGTTATTCACTCTAGAATAAATTGATGTAATGAAAAAGATGGGAAGTTTTCCTTTATTACAAAATAGGAAATTTCTAAAAGAAAGTGGTAAACTCTCTTTCTTAATGATTTTGATAAGTGCACTGAATAGTATGAATGATGTTAAGGGTTTTTATGTTAATAATGATAGTAAATAATTGTGGAATTTGAATGATGAGGTTAAGCTTTAGGATGTAAAGATAGAGAACTTGAACTTAAACACTAATATTTGTGAGGTAATGGAAAAGTATTGTTGCACAGAATTTTTTCTAGCATCACAAATTTGTATCCTCGTGTTGTCTTAATCCCCGAAGACACTTTTCATGGTGGATGATCCATGACTCCCTTTCCCTACAAGTTATCTTGTTTTGCAACAAAGACGCACCTTGTTGTCTAGAAACCTACGTCGAAACCCCATAGAATATCTTTGTATCACCATAACCTACGTCGATGACGCACTTTACTTGTATAGCAAACCACGTCAACCAACATATACACACCTTGCTCCATTGTAGAATCTGTCGACCTCTATACAGGAAGAAAATGAGCTTTCAAGAAGGTTCTAGAGCATAATATCAATGGATAGAGTATTATCCCTATAGTTTTGGATCTAGTTCAACCTCCCCGATTCTTGGTATCACATCTCATGATCATTTTATCACATTAATATCAACTTACCCCTATCCACATTGTCCTATAAATTGAGGCCTTGGGCCATGGATTGGGGGAAGAAGTCTATAGCAGGTAGATACTGGAGGATTTGGTCCAGAACTCTAGTGCATGTTTGATGTGCTACATCTCATTTATTGTGTGACTTGTTGGTGGAAGAAGACCATTGGGAAGAGGCTACACTGCTAAGGCTTAAACGGTTGTACCTTTTCCTTTTATGTCTTTTAATACAAATGATATATTGCTTCCCATAATTTTATTGTGTTAATCATGTTATAACAGATCTCAATGGCCATTTGATTAGATCAATATCATAACCACTAGATCAAGCTACTTTTATCTTGTTTGTATCTTATTGGCTGCAGATACTATTGTGCGCAAAGTTGGATTGCATTTGTGTGGAAACAACGAGGACAAGCATCAGTTTGAAGGTGAGTTCGCCTTACTCTATCTCTTTGTCATCACTTGATGGTACTAATATCATTCAAGTGGTCAACACGTTTCTTGGATTTGATCATCAAGTCATCGAGGCATGCCATGATGATTTGTGCCAAGTCGTTAAATACATAGGACATTGCACACTGAAATATGGCACTAATGTTTTTCAGTCCAAATGACATGAAATGATAGGAGAAAGTGCCCCATGGCGTAGTGAAGTTTGTTTTGTATTGATACTGATGATAAATATGTATCTGATTATAGCTGGAAAATCCATCCATGAATTATAGGACTTCGTTTCTAGCACAATAATTAACTACATGGTCAATAAACGGTGTTGGGAGGTTGTCTTTGAGATATGCTTGATTCAAATCTATGAAATATGTACATACACAAAGTGTTTCCTATTTTTTGTTAATGGGGACTGGGTTTAAGACCCATGACATGTAAGCAATAGGGTAAATGAATTCTTCTTCATGTAATTTCTCCATTTCCTCTTTAATGGAGGGAGCTTTAGAGGGGTGGATCGACTGTTGTTTTTTCATACTGATGGAACATCAATCCATGTGTCAATATGATGTTTGAAAATGGAATGATCAAGCCTTGGAATATCTACATATGACCAAGTGAAAATATCTGTAGAGAATTGGATTCCCATAAATCAACAATACATCGATGAATGAAAAACATGACACACATGGATGCACATTTATCAACAATACATAGATGAATGAAACACGCGACACACATGGATGTACATTTATCAACAATACATCGATTAATGATCATGTTTTGATGGTGATGGGTATCTAGAAGGTGATTGATGGTGAAAGTTATGGTTCACCACCATTGAGGTCAAAATTCATGAGATGTGAATCTGAAGGATAGATGGCGCCTAATGTTGTTAGTAGATCCTTCTTCTGAGAAGGACAAGATGGGAAAACCTCTAATGTGGACATAATGATAGGGGATTAATACAATTTATCCGCTATGTTGTAATTATGCATTTCTTTCATAGGGAATTGTGAGTGATATCGTATCATTGGGATAGGGTCACTATTGCAATGTGAATTTTCCATAGAACTATTAGTGGAAGCTGGAGCGTCCTCATGTTGAGTGGGTGGAT
Organism: Pseudotsuga menziesii; assembly: GCA_001517045.1. Classification (NCBI taxonomy): domain Eukaryota; kingdom Viridiplantae; phylum Streptophyta; class Pinopsida; order Pinales; family Pinaceae; genus Pseudotsuga; species Pseudotsuga menziesii. Next base: position 1,485,721 of record LPNX010983004.1, on the reverse strand, counting down.
TTTATGAAATTCCTTAGGCTTGATTATGATCTAGCAATGAATATCTACAACATTCATGTAGATTTTTTGATAGGAACCTTCTCCCATTGGATAATGATATTAAAATTCAACTGGGTAGGGGGTTTCCCCCTTTCCTTGGAATCTGGTTTCGTTGTTGGTTCTTTCCTTGATTAGATAGATTAGGGGAGTTAACCACATTAAATTGTTTGAATTGTTGAACTTGTTGAGCAGGTGAAGGTTTCAAAATTTTTAACCCTCCTTCAGTCATGGGGTGAGAATTAGGTGGTCCAAGGAATGGGATGTATGGGTTTTGTAGGGGTATGAATCCATAAGGATTGTGTGCCATTGTCCCATATGGAACTAGTGTAGGTATTTGAGAAGTCATAGGGTCAGGTTGCATGACTACTAGTTGTGTCTCCATGTTTGGAAAAGTTGGACTATATGACCCATAGGTAGTTAGTACAAGAATATGATAAGATCCTCTTTGAGGGATGTTGATGGCTAAGGATGGAGGAGGACCATTTTTAGGTAATATGGGTGTAAGGGATCCATATGATGCAGACATGGTTCCTTGGTGGGAAATTGTCCTAAGAATATCATCGATCATCTATGATGTGCCAAGGTTGGTTTGATCTAATGATCGATGGTGATGAGCATTGGTTATTAGATCAAAAATTAGATCAATATACCTTAACTACACATAATTTAAATAAAAAAAATTGGATTTGAGGATGGCTTCATATTAATTTTGTGGCATGGTTGTCATGATGTCCTTGATGATTATGGGTAAGAGGACTTAAGGAACCAATCCAATAAAATTTTGGGTTGGATTTTTATTTTACACAATGTGCACTGATGAATCCATTCATGAATGCAGTTAGTGATATGTGTAGATGTGTTTTGTAAAAATTATGAAAGAATCTACAAGATGAGACCATGGAAAATTGGGAGATGAAATTAGGTGAAAACAAGGTGGCAATGGAAACAAATGTAGTATCCATGCTTGTTGGTAAGTTGACATACCATTTAGTCATTATACATGTGAGGGTTCTTTGAATGAGTCTAAGAAATATAGTGTCTTTGACTATGCTATTGGATGAGAACCAAAGGTGAAATTACATGACATTGTTGGTTGGTTTATCTCCCTGTTTTCCTTGAAATTTTGGAATTTTGAAGGGTAAATTAATCGGCATTTGAGGCCACACTAGATCATGCTGGACATAGTCATTGATGAGTTTATATAAATTGGAGAGATTTAAAATAGCCATAAATAAATAAATAAATGTTTGAGGGGGTCTTTCCATCATGTGTGGTGGGGGATTTCCTTCGCTTGACATGGAAGGACTAGGAATCGGTCCTTGAGGCGAGGCGTTGATCAAGGTATGTAAACGAATAGAATATATAATCACTATTGCATGTGTGTGCATGTTAATTGGAGGAATATCTTGTCAAATATGGAGGGTAGGTGTATCATGGATTCATCCTTTGATGGGAGGGAGGATTTGAAGCCTTACATAATGACGAGAAGGGTGTAGGTTTGTTATGGTGCTATATTTGATGGAAGAATGTGAGAAAATATGAACTATATAAACATCAATAAATGCAACAATATGACGCTCACAAATAACAAATGCAAAAAATGGTGCAATATTGTGTTTGAATGAGCATAAATGTGTATTTTTAACAAGTATGTTCTCAATTAAGCATCGTTCTTTGTAATTTAAAGAAATAATAATGTGATGTTATCTTGATTTATTGTCCTTCCTATCACTAGTCCTTCCAATATCTCTCTTATTGGATGGTTACGAACCCACAGCAGATGTCTACTGAAGGTATGAATGAATCAATTATAATGGAGGGTATTGAGGCTATGTTCTGAAAGGACTGGAAAAATTTCCAATAGCCAACAAATCTAACTCAGGTACAAATGCATCCCACAAATGTCACCTGGTGAAAATCCTAGTTTTTTGCTACTAATATACCTATGTCAAGCATGGATAAGAGGTTCGGCCTCGGACGGTCATGTCGGTGCCTCCAAAACTAGATGGGTGGTGCAATGTGGCAAACAAAAACGAAATCAGCCTCATATTTATATTTCTTGGGAACTACACTTTCTTATAAAATTATTTAAATGTTCCCTAAATGCCAACAACTACTTTTGGTTCATATAGAAAATATTGAGGGGCATACTTGGATGCCAATCCCTGCCATCCTAACTTGAACTATAATTTTTTGTGAACTCTTAGTAGAGGAATTTATATTGGTTCAAGCCATGTTTATTATTAAGGGTAAATTTTGATTTAGGTGTGATAAGGGAGGTATGTCAAACCTATCAATGTTTCTGATTCATCAAGATTGATTTATGAGAATAAGATGAAGATAATACTTGAAGGAGAAGAGTCTTTAGGTCCCTTAATGTGTTATTGAAGTGAACAAACATAGATATCATTGATAATGGTCAAAGTTAAGAATACTTTTCAAATAACTTTACGATAAAATGAAGTAAGAAGGTACTAACATATGTGATTTAGTTATTCCCTCTTTAAATGATTTCTTTGTAAAGTGTAATTGTTTTTTGCAAAATGAAACTAAACACAAGAAAAGCGAAAATGGAGGTATTACTTTCTTATGGTATTTTCTAAATTTCCAAGGTCTCTTTATGGGCGCAAGGCAAATAGTATATTAGGATTGCAAGAGTTTTTAGGTCCCTTGTTTGTGTGAAGAGTAGATTTGATCTCAATTTCTTTAAACAAAAAAAATGCAAGCGACTTAGAATATAAACTATTGCAAGATAACACATGTTTCTAGAGTAATACTTTCTTATAACTTGAAATAAATTATAATAATATACTCTAGTGTAGGATGGGAAGTTGTTGGGGACCTCCAAGCTCAATCCTAGAAAAAATTAAAATTGCAAAAAAACACTTTTCCCCACTATTTAAACTAAGCGAATTTAAATCCCTAAGGAAGTAAAAAGGGAATTTTTGTTTGATTTTTAATTCTTGATCAATATGAACAGTCGTGTGGACTGCATTTGTAAATTAGAGCAAGCTAAAAAAATTGAAATTTTTAACAATTGCGTGATTTTTGGGCTATCACTTGTGCAACCATACAGTTTATCAATTAAACCAGTCGTGTGGAAAATATTTGCATCAATCTCTACTCTTGATCTATGCAATAAGAGGTTACAATAATTGTCCAAGATGTCTGTGCATGTGTGAACACAAAAGTGTTGGACAACAATGTGACTATCAAAGAAAAAATATATGTGATGTTTCATGTGGAATAGACAACATGATCCACTTGATTGAGAAAAATAGAAAACTAGGACTTCAACCTATAAAATTCACTGGTCTAGGGTAACAAAAGCAAGGTAATGGCCCTGCAAGAGCCACAAATCATTTAATAAACAAAATTACAACCTAAAGACATTAAAAATATTAAGAAAAAACACAAATTCAGTCGCCAATATTGTTGTGGGAAAAATGGCCTAAGTGTGGAAAATCCTCCCTTCCCTTTTAGTATGAAGGAAAGGCAACTGTGTAAATTGATGGTTAGAAAATCCAATAAACAACGCTGAATCTACTAAAATAATAACACATATAATTATTAGTTGGGAGATAAATACATAACAAAGGGATGAGCTTCAACAAAATGTTTATGTCCAATGGAAAAGCTTGAGTACAATGGTTTCACCTAGGAGAATGTTGCTTGCACATGGTATCCAACACTCCCATTGGGATGGTCCTTTTATCTCTCTCTAATCACTTGCTAACTAACTTGGGACAATGAAGGAAAATACTTGCTTCTTATGGAAGGAGCTAAGTGAGCTTGGAATGCCAATGATGTTTAGAATAAGGTTGAAAAATGATTCTCTCAAGATGATTCTTGCAACACAACTTTTCTCCAAATGGAGGTCCACAAAAAATGAGTTATTTTTGTGATTGCTCTCTCTCTTGAAATGACTTCAAGGTCTAAGTATGGGGCTATTGGGTGCCAAATAATGCGAGGGAATATAATGCAAATTCCTTGAATCCAAAATGTGATTTTAGATATTTGAATGAGCCGCAGAACGTGATTTCATGCAGGTTTTCTTTGATGAAACCACGCATCGCACAATCTTCCTTTAACCAACCTACGTAGTTTTCCTAAAATATGATTTGTTAGTTTTTTATCATTTAAGCAATATGATATTAGAATATTATCCAAGAGAATAGCATGCACAACAATCAATCACAAGAGACAATAAACACAAATATTTTCCTCGGGGAAACCATAAAGGAGAAAACCCCACAACTTCCTCAGAGATAGAATGAGCACCAATGGCAGCAGTAAAACCCAAAGATAGAAAGATGATCTCCAACAGTTGTTCTCTCTCTCTCTCACTTGTGTGAGCTCCTCTTCTCTCACATATGCATTGTAGTTGGGTGAGTGTGTGTAACAAATAGAGAGGCTCACTCTCTATTTATACTAGTTTTCGACTTGACAATTACTTACTAGGGACGACTTCTCTAGGAGAGTCTAATAACCCTAGTGTCCCACAATTGTGGGGACTTTGCCCCCCAATCAACAAGGAGGGTTAACCTATATGACTTTACATGACTTTATTACATTAATGATTCTCCCGATAGGAACATTGGGGACCAATGACATATAATATATGAAATATACAAGTGAATACATTCTGAAGTTACAAATAAATCAACACTCCCTCTTAACTAGGAAGGTATTCTCTTGACACAATTCATCAGCACAAGTCTTCGTCACTGGATCATCATCAAGGATAGATCATCATTGGATCATCATCAAAGTTGTATCATCACCAGATCATCATCAAAGCTGGATCATCATTAGATCATTATCATCATCACTGCTCCAGCTGTCTCGATCAAATGGTGTTATCTCTCAATTCTACTCGTCACGGGAAGTTCTACAAAGCTAGCACTTTAACATGTTGGTTGTATGCCTAGCCTCCATGTAAGTCTTCATCTTCTTCAATGCTTATATCTGACCATGGGAGGAACACATCCAGTATCCATGTCAGAAAGGCCCACCCAACACTTATATCTAACCATGGGAGGAACACATCCAGCATCCATGTCAAAAAGGCCAGCCCAAAACTTATATTTGACCATGGGAGGAACACATCCAACATCCATGTCAGAAAGGCTCACCCAACACTTATATATTACCATGGGAGGAACACATCCAACATCCATGTCAGAAAGGCCCAACACTCACATCTGACCATGGGAGGAACACATCCAACATCTATGTCAGAAAGGCTCACTCAGTACTTACATCCACTAGCATGGTAGGAAACACCTACTACCATCTGGGAAATGATCTGCACTTATATCTAACCATGGGAGGAACATATTGAGCATCCATGTCAGAAGGGCTCTACACTTACATCTGACCATGGGAGGAACACATCCAGCATCTATGCCAAGAGGGATCTGCACTTACATCTAACCATGGGAGGAACACATCCAACATCCATGTTAGAAGGGTTCTGCACTTACATCTGACCATGGGAGGAACACATCCAACATCCATGTCAGAAGGAATCTGCACTTACATATGACCATGGGAGGAACACATCTAGCATCCACGTCAGAAGGGATCTGCACTTACATCTGACCATGGGAGGAACACATCAAACATCCATGTCAGAAGGGATCTATCCATGTTAGAAGGGATCTACACTTGCATCTGACCATGGGAGGAACACATCCAACATCCATGTTAGAAGGGCTCTGCACTTCAATTTGACCATGGGAGGAACACATCCATCAGCCATGTTAGAAGGGCTTTACACTTACATTTGACCATGGGAGGACCACACCCAACATCCATGTCAGAAGGGATCTACACTTACATCTGACCATGAGAGGAACACATCGAACATCCATATCAGAAGGGCTCTGCACTTACATCTGACCATGGCAGGAACCAATCCTACCACCATGTCAGAAAGGCACTGCACTTACATCTGACCATGGGAGGAACCAATCCTACCACCATGTCAGAAAGGAACACAAACTCCTCACTTCATATTTGAAGGAACCTCGATCTGGAGAACACCAAGCTTCTCCTTGAAGTATTCAAACTTCACTCTAGCCAATGGCTTGGTCAACATATCAGCTATCTTCTCGTCCATCGCAACATACTGGAGCTTCACTGCTCCTCTCTACACCATATCCCTGATATAGTGATATTTGATCTCGATATGCTTTGAATTTTCATGGAACATCGGGTTCTCTGAAAACTTCACACAACTCTGGTTGTTGCAATATATACAAGTAGCATCCAAATGGAGGTCAAACAAATCAGATAGTAGCTTCCTCAGCCACACTAGCTCACAACTAGTTAAACATGTTGCAACATACTCTGTTTCGGCTGTACTCAGTGCCATGCAAGATTTCTTCCTGCTAAACCAAGAGATCACACCTGATCCCATACTGAAGCAGCACCTCAAAGTGCTCTTCCCATAAATGGCACTACCTACCCAATCCAAATCCACCTAACCTTCCAGGTTAATATTTTGATTCACCTCATACTTGAGCCCATAATCAACTTTACCCTTCAGGTACCTCAGAATATGCTTTCCATCAATTAGGTGGACATGTCTCGGATCTTTCAGGAACTGGCTCAATGTGTTCACAGCAAAACAAATATCTTGTCTCATATTCATCAGGTACATCAAGGACCCAATCATTTAATGATACATCGTAGCATCAACTGACTATGATGAAGCATCACTTAATAGCTTTAGGTTCAATTCCATAGGCGTGGTCATGGCTTAGCAATCCATCATCCCAAAACTCTTTAGGATATCCACTGCATACTTCCCTTGTCCTAGGGAAATTCCATCCACATTCTTCCACACCTCCATGCCTAGAAAGTAGTGCATCATACCCAAGTCTTTCATCTCGAACTTGGTAGCAAATCTCCTTCTTGCAACTTTAATGATTTCCTCTTTTCCTATCAGGAACAATTCATCAACATGTAACATGATCATCACTGGTCTTTTTCCTTTAACCTTGAAGCAAAGGTTGGAATATTTTTTACTCTGAGTAAAGCCTAGAGCCATCAGTAATCTGTCCACCATGTTGAACCTCGGTATCTTCTGCAGTCACTCCCTCTGAAGTGGAGCATCATTCTCCCTCTGTCTTTCATACTCTATGTATTGAAACATTTTGTATTGGAGTGACAAGTAGCTTCCTCTACTACTAATATTCTAAGTATCCATCTAGGGTCACTGGATACTAAGATCCTCTATCTTGAACCTGTTCAAAATTTCTTATCGTACCCATCTGTGAGCTTGTCATCCTCTATAGGCTTTCATCTTCAACCTTGTAGCAAAAATTAAGATCTTCATCACTCTAGGTGATCTTCAAGCTCCTCATGTATGTGTTATCTCATGGGTGCCTTTTGATCTCATACAAGGCCTTCTTTAATTTGCACACATGAGTCTACCTGTCATGTGTCTCAACTCCCAGTGGTTGCAAATGTCTCTTTGTAGTTTATGCCTTCTTTCTGTGAGAAGTCTCGTGCTACGAATCTTGACTTGTATCCGACAATGTTTCCATCTATTGCATGCTGTATCTTGTAGATCCATATGGAAGACACTACAAACTTCCCTTCAGGTCTTGACACCGCATCCTAGACATCATTCTTCTTGAACTGGTACACTCCTTCCCTTTATTCTTGTCTATTTCTTCATAGTTGGAAGTTTTTGCATCAATTATGTCGCTCAACAGTGTCACATAACTGCATTGTGTTTGAGACCTCTTTCTTTCTTTGAAAGTATCATCATATTATTCTTCAACTTGGATTATTTCTTGAACTGTCGTCACTTTTTCTTTGGAACAAGTCTCATCCTTCTTTTCTTGTAGGCAATTGCACATGATCTTTCCTATGCATTAGTTGTATGGTTAGAGACATTTCATAAGGCATATTCATAATGGAAAATTCTTATGCATAAATATATAATCATGCAAATATTTTATCCAATACAACATTCATCCATATCTCATGGAAACTTTCTAGATGCCTTCCATCTCTACCATGACATCATTGAGATTGTGCACTAATCCAATATGTCAACAAAGAGGTTTCATTCTAGATAAGTAGCAATGGAGAGTTGTATAGCACCATGAGATACTTACCCATCGCATGCATATTAGTAGTATACTATCATTAATGTAAACATTCTATCATGCATAACACATCAACTGAATATAAACAAATGCATAACCAAACAATGACAATGAATACTTATCTTTATTCGTTTCATGGGTAGACTCCTTCTTGAGGCTTCTACTTCATCATCTTCTTCATTCATGACATCATCATTTCTGATCCAAATGCTAAGATGGATGAGAGGTTCTTCAAGAATTGAGTCCTTCATATTCCTCATCGCTTGATGGATCTTCTTTGAATCGTGAGAGCTAGATCTTCAGTTTCTCCCATCTTCTTTTTTCTTATTATGAGTTGAGCTTCATCTTGTGTGCACTCTTCCCAGAGTCTGCCGAAGGTAATCACTTCCTTCTGGCACACATACATTGAATGAATGAATCCCATGATCCTGGGAGGCCATTCAAGGTGGTTATCACAATTTTTGTATTCTCTACTTCTTCATCTACTGCTTCAAGTTGTTATTTTATTGGAGAGACCCTTGTAAAGTATGCCTGTATGGTCTCTGCATTCTGGATCTTTACATTCTTCAACTGGTTTCTCAAAGTCATCTTCCTATTAATGTTCTTCCCTTCAAATAGCTTGGTCAAGGAATCAAACATCTCTTTAGGTGTATTTAGGGAAGACACTTGTGGTATAAGGTGATCCTTAATAGAATAAACAATCATCCTCTTGGCCTTGACCAAGTTCTTCTTGTGTAAGGATTTTTAGCCTCATCTCTCTCTGGAACTGGAACCTCTTCACTTATGTAGGAGTCCAATTCATTTTCTTCAAGAACCAATGAGATCCTATACTTCCATGCTCAAAATTTATAATCTTCACCAAGATTTTCATCAAGCTGGTGTGATAGGTCATTTTGAAATGAGAACCTCAAATGTAAATAGCAAAAGATTAGATCTTATCGATTTGAGGTGTCTGTCTTGGTTCCGGATCTGGCTGATCTAGGGTTTGTTAGAGAAACCCTAATTTTAAAAAACATGGAATTTCAAACTTCTGATTGGATAGAAATATGGTCCTCTTCAAGGTGAGTTGTCCAATGTACTCTTTTTCTGAAAATAGTGGAGGGAAGCTCCCGGAACAGGAAGCCCTAGTTTTCCAATTTCTTCTATAGAAATTCCTGATATTGTTTCTGTAGTATCTCCAAAGGTATTGCTCCTCTTTGTTTGAAACTTCTCATTGAGTTATCTGTGTCTATCCTCTTTCCAGCACCATAGGTTTTAGGAGAATTGGTTTCACCAATTGGGACTTATGATATTTTTCCCAAGATGACTTATTTCAGGACTATTAATCATAGTGAACTTGTACAAACTTTCACGTATCAATGATTCCTTGTCAGAGTATGAAACATTTACCACATAAATTAAATTCCATGCCCTATTTGGAACATATTGCAAAATTTCATTTGGACCTTTGTAGCCCGAGATATAGCAATTCTTCATAGGTTTCTTGTTCAGGGATGAATCCTGGGAGAGGCTAGAACCCTGATTTGGAGGAATCATATATACCATAATATATCAAATTGGAGGCTGAAATGTTTACATAATGTTCATCACGAATTTTTCTTCTTCCTATAACAATTTTGGCTTTTAAGACTTCTCCAATATCAAGATAGAGAGAATGTACCAAAACTACTAGTTTTAGTATTTTAGGGTTTTCTTGGTTTGGGGTCAAATTAGGGTTTGACTCTCCTGAAGTTTTACCCAACCAAAAGTTTCGATCTTGGTCTCTAAATTTCGATTTTGAGGAGGATGGAAATCTTATGCTGGGCTCACTCAAAAATTCATCTTCTGTGAAAATCCCTAATTTCTCGCAGCATTGACTGAAAATACCCGGAATCAAATTTTGCTTCAACAAAAAGATGTGCCCTTCAATGGAGAGTTAGCCTAGCCTCCTTTTTCTGATGATATATGGAGAGAGACCCAAAAAGTAAGAATCCTTATATTCTGTAGATGCTTAATGTCTTCTTCTCAGGTTAGCTCTGATACCATGTTAAATTTTTATCATTTAATCAATATGATCTTAGGATCTTATCTGAGAGAATAACATGCACAACACTCAATCAAAAGAGACAATAGACACAAATATTTTCCTTGGGGAAAACATAAAGGAGAAAAACCTGCAACTTCCTCAGAGATAGAATGAGCACCAATGGCAGCAGTAAAACCCAAAGACAAAAATATGATCTCCAACAGTTGTTCTCTCTCTCACTTGTGTGAGCTCCTCTTCTCTCACATATGTGCTATAGTTGGGTGAGTATGTGTAACAAATAGAGAGGCTCACTCTCTAATTTTACTAGTTTTTGACTTGACAATTACTTACTAGGGCTGACTTCTCTAGGAGAGTCTAATAACCCTAGTGCCCCAGAATTGTGGGTACTTTTCCCCCCAGTCAACAAGGAGGGTTAACCTCTATGACTTTACATGACTTGATTACATTAATGATTCTCCCGATATGAACATCTAGGACCAATGAAATACAATATATGAAATATACAAGTGAATACATTCTGAAGTTACAAATACATCAACATGATTTAATCATCTGTTTCTTTGTTTCATATGTGTTATAGCTGATTTTACCACACCAGGTGGATCACACTTGGATGGCCTTCCCTTGTCCCTCTGCAGACTTCTTAGACCCCTTGGACCATTTTTCGTCCTTTGATGTTTCCTAGACCATCCCTAAAAACATGTGAAAATTGCTATACGCGACTTTTAAACCCCTTATCGCGTATATACGCGGGTTTGACCTCTAAAACCGCGTACATCAGGATGTGTACAAAATCCAAATCCTTTTGGAGTTTTGCTTGACATGGATCCGACTCACTTGTCTCCTGGCCTTCCATATGCCTTGATATGGCTCGGATTCGACCTTTCATTACCCCATTGAAAACCTATATAAGGAACCCTTTGGATACATTGAAGGCATAAGAGAATTGAGAGCAAAGAAATTATAGTCCATTGTTGCCGGAACTTGTGCTTGAGTCTGCATCCCTTAGTCCCTTGGAGCACTTTGGTGTTCTTCCCAAGCTTGCCTTTTGCTTGTGAGCTTGCTATCGAGAGATTGAGGATTGAGGTGATGGAGGCCCAAGTGGGGGATTATGTTTCTCTGATTCGCAGACGTGCCGACAGAGGTTGTATTCATTGTAATCTCTGATTTTATATTAATAGAAATATCTTTTCCTGTCCAACAATGTATGTTTGAATGAATATTTTATCCATGGATGTTGTCAAATGCTTATACAGTGTTGATTATATATGCTAGAGTAGATCTAACACCAATATATAGTATGCTTGTGTTGTTTACTTGTTGTTGAGGAAGTGATTTATCAATTCAAGCTGAAGTTGGAAAGCTCAACAGGGATCTACTTCAACCGTCCAGAATAAGGTACAAGGTCTGATCCTTTAGTGTTAGATATTTAATTTCTCTTGCATATTGGAAAGGATTGATTTCTGGAGTCAAGCTGTCTGTTGTGGTACCCCAAGCCATAGGAATTTCTCTCTGTAACAGAATTGGCCACTCTGTTGGGGATGTTCCTTGTTTTTCTTTGGGGTTTTGGGGCTCAATGGGCTTGATGTTCTTGACTTGCTCTTTGTTTCTCCTTGTTTCTGTGTTGCATTTTATAGTATGTTCATCCATTGACACTCCCCTTTATTGGTTTGACCCTTAGCCTACTTTTTACCACTGCTTTCTCTGTATACGCAGGTTTTTGGCCAAAAGTCACGTACATACATGGATTTTTGGCCAAAATTCGCGTATACACGCAGTTTTTTGGCCAAAATCCATGTATACATGTAGGGTTTTGGCCAAAATTCACGTGTATATGCAGCTGTTCTTTAAATAGTTGGGTATATCCTCCCTTTTGGTGAGTTTGATATTGTGGGAAGTTGTTGGGTGGGTTGTGAGTGTGGTTGGGTCTTCCTTGGGTCTGATGTTGTCTGTTGGATGCTTCTTTTGTGACCAAAGACAACTTTTTCATTGATTTTTATTTGAAAGTAGTTTTAGTCATTTATCCTTTTTGTTTTGCCATTAGTGCATTACTCTTTTTTGTCTCAGTGTCTTGCTAGGATTGTCTTCTATACTTGCTGTAGAGACTGAGAGATTTAGATGACTTTTATTGCATTTTTCATTCTTTTATATTGAAAAGTACAAAGTAGTTGCACTCTTAGTTGCATCTTAGATATGGATTTGAGGAGGTACTTGTATTGGATTGCTTGGATGAGAGTTGTGTTTAGGCTTTCATATAGGAAGGATTGCATTGGCATTCAGAAAGGAATATATATTTATGAATCTCATGTAGTGGCATACCCTGTTTTTCATTTGACAAAGATTGCACTTAGCATTGTTTATTATGGTGTGCACTTTTATTTCACTACTGAGTATTCATATCACTAGTTGCACGGTCACTTTCCTTTAAGTAATTACAACCAACTAAAATCAACGCATAATAAAATGAATTACACTCTTTTCTTTTATAGGGTGCACCAACAAGATTAGGTTTTAGGGTCTTGGAATAGTTCATTGTGACTAAATTCTCCAAGACCACTAAATGAAACATGTATGTGTCTATCCAGGTGAGATAGTGAAATCCTTGGTATAATTAGTGTTTCTCAGGACGCTCCTCTTACACGGGAGTTAAGCATGAGGCAGTGTGAGCGGTTATTGATTGGGATCACCCCTAGTCATAACTGAGTAGCACTGGAGATATTTCCAGGATTGTATTCATATCTAGGGGCTCTTTTGAGAGTTTCAGGCTTTGCTACCCTGTCCATACAGTTAATCCCGCGTGCGACTGTCTACTTGAGCATTGATTATATTGAGGTGACCTTAGTTTCCTTACCTAGGTTATCAAGGGGGTACTTTGCAAGGGTTATTCTGCGGGTGTCCCAACCAGGTAGAGGTCGGACAGCACAATCACTTTATCTGTTGAAGCTGAGGGCCACTATAATTGGTTATGTACCTCCACTTGTAGTGTATGGCAATTTCGAGCCTCTCCTAGGCGAGACATACCTGTTGCATTCGGGAGCTCACATATCCTCCCCTTGGTTTGCTTGTATTTTGGCTGTAGATTTTCTTAGGAGTATGCTCTTTGTGCACTAGTTGGCCTTTGGGATCGTGGTTACTTGAGTATATTTATGCTCTCTTGAGTTTGGGTCCTTTTATTTTTGGCATGCCTGGTATCCTATCACCCGTCCTTGGTCCTAGTACGGATCCTGGTGTTAGAATTGGGGGCATCACAACCCCTTACCCTACTCATAGATTTGAAGTGGTCACATTCTACCCTCTACTCCATTTGTGGAGGATATTGAATCCCTTCTCTCAGTCTTTACACCGGTGGTCACCCTCATGGGGGTGGTAGTGGATTTGTGAACGTTGGGTCTACACCTTACTTTCCTTTTTATGTCCCATCGTCCACCGCATTGTTTCCTTTGGGTGTAGTTGTCATGATCATTCCTCCCTATATCCTATAGTTTGTATTCTTTATTGACTATTTTGGGTTGTTTTGGACTAATATGGTTGTCATGTAGGGTCCAGTTTTTGTACACTCTCTCCGAGGTTTCGACCCATTCATGCCTATCATAGGTATTATGTCTGAACTGGAATATAGGTTAGGATATCACATCAGCTTGCACTTATGCATTGCCTTATGACCATTCCATATTAACCTTAGGTACGAACCCATTCCATGGTATCACAGAACCTTCATGCTGCTGTTAGAAGTGGTACTATGTGAATGGTAGAGCTTTCCTATACATGGGTGTCCTAGTTAGCTTCCTTTTGCATTTGGTACCCATGCTGCAAGTCCTCTCTTAGGTTCGAGAGTCCCTTTTAGTCCCACCATGTCCTTGAGCAAGAGCTTCATACTCCTCTTGAACTTTATGCTGGCCATTTCCCTGGGACTCTCTTGTGTCAAGTTGTAATTGCATTATCATGAGCTTTGCCTGCCTTATTCAACCTTATGCCGGCTTCCCTGACTTCGAGTATCATCCATATAGCCCGAGCTTGTCTCATGTCTATCCATGCAGAGCCATTTCATATATCCTTTGCAGCTTGATTCCCTATTTTTACCGGGAGGGGACTTTCCCCTGAGTGTCGCTATCCTACACATGTATTCTTGCATTGAGCATAGGTATGTTCCACTGCTTGGAACTAGTTTTTTTGCTCATATGACACTCATCTCCTCCTAGTCTATAACTATAAAGTAATTTTATTCTTTTTCAAGCTTTTTAAATATTTGAAAAAGTCCAAAAAAATTTAAAAAACCAAAAAGCCAGACAAGGAAAGATGTTATATTTTGGCAGCTATCGAGTCGTCTCGCCGTCGAACAGAGCACTATATATCACATCCGTGGTTGGGTTTATAGTTTGACTTTAGGAGCTATACTCATTTATCTGAGTTTATCTCCTTCGACTGGTTAAGCTTCCAGTCCCCATGGAGCCTCTGTCGATGCCTCCTGTGTCACAGAGATGTCCCAGTTTTGTATATTGAGTCTATGCTACCTTTATTCAGTCACCATTCACCGTTATTCTCTCATTCGAAAGAAGTTGAAACCTGAGTCGGCCATTCCTCAGTTATCTTGACTTTGCATGTCGGCCATCCCCGGTACAATTACTGGTTCATGCACCTTATGATCGAGTCCTTCCACATTATATAGCTTTGCTTAGTACCTCATGTTAGATGATGGGGGATGCCTTAATTCCCTCCTTCTAGAATATTTCATCCCATTGACTTCAGATCATTTATTCTGGGATTGGAATCTAGAGTCATTTTTGAGTGCCTTGAGACTTGTAGTCATCAGTGGCAGGTTATCTTTCCATCGACAGTTTTTGGGAATACATTAATGTCCCCTGATCGATGGATCCTCTCAAGTGTTCGACCTCAACACATCTATTCACACTTGTTAGTTTTCACTCTAGTACCTTGATTCCCATTATCATTATCGGTGGGTGATCTCATATCTGTTAACGGTATACATCAATGACCAGTAATCAGATGATGGACTACTATGTTCGACCTCGACACCTCTATTCACATAGTAGGACTTGTACTCGTAGCGGTTTGTGTAGAAGAACTTCCAGATTGGTGGCATCTCTTAAATGCTACCTCCTTAATCGTGCCAGTGTTCATGAGATTTCATCTCTCGTGACTTGATTCCAATATATGTCAGACATTTCCAGCTATTATGGAGATCTTGATCCATTGTATATCTTCATCCATTATGGAGATCATGATCCTTTGTATATCTTCATCATGGAGATTCTGATCTATGTATATTGTACGTGGCGATGACCACTTATGTCATATTTTTTATCATGCCTATTCATGGCCATTGTACTCTTATGTATCCGGGACTGCTATATGTATTTGCAGTTATGTGCAGAGTTGTATCATCGTACTATGCTGATTGGGTGGCTGGTCTTCCATTTGGGATTCTTCATCACTCCAATTTTGGGATGGACTTATAATGTAATTCGGCCATCGTATGACCCCTATGACCTCACACATTAGGGGGAATCTGTTATAGCTGATTTTACCACACTAGGTGGATCACACTTGGATGGCCTTCCCCTATCCCTCTGTAGACTCCTTAGACCCCTTGGACCATTTTTTGTCCTTTGATGTTTCCTAGACCATCCCTAAAAACATATGAAAATTGCTATACGCGACTTTTAAACCCCTTATCATGTATATACGCGGGTTTGACCTCTAAAACCATGTACATCTGGATGTGTAAAAAATCCAAATCCTTTTGGAGTTTTCTTTGACATGGATCCGACTCACTTGTCTCCTGGCCTTCCATATTCCTTGAGATCACTCAGATTCGACCTTTCATTACCCCATTGAAAACCTATATAAGGAACCCTTTAGATACATTGAAGGCATAAGAGAATTGAGAGCAAAGAAATTATAGTCCATTATTTCCAGAACTTGTGTTTGAGTCTACATCCCTTTGTCCCTTGGAGCACTTTGGTGTTCTTCCCAAGCTTGCCTTTTTCTTGTGAGCTTTCTATCAAGAGATGGAGGATTGAGGTGGTGGAGACCCAAGTGAGGGATTCAGTTTCTCCGATTCACAGATGTGCCGACAAAGGTTGTATTCATTGTAATCTCTGATTTTATATTAATAGAAATATCTTTTCCTGTCCAATAATGTATGTTTGAATGAATATTTTATCCATGAATGTTGTCAAATGCTTATACATTGTTGATTATATATGCTAGAGTATATATAACACCAATATATAGTATGCTTGTCTTGTTTACTTGTTGTTGAGGAAGTGATTTATCAATTCAAGCTGAAGTTGGAAAGCTCAACGGGGGTCTACTTCAACCATATGGAATAAGGTACAAGGTCTGATCCTTTAGTGTTAGATATTTGATTTTTCTTGTATATTGGAAATGATTGATTTCTAGAGTCAAGCTGTCTGTTGTGGTACCCCAATCCATAGGAATTTATCTCCGTAGCAATATTTTGACTTTGTTTATCAATAAATCCCATAATATTCATGTTGTATGTCGATGATGTTCTCTACAAGTATTGTTTAAATGTTGCATGTGTTTAAATTAAAGTGATACAGATGCCCCTTGATGTGTGAGGTTAGGAGGGACCTATATATCCAAAAATACATCATCATTTATTTCCCTTATGTTGATATCCTATTATGGTGATAGAATGCAAATAATTATTGACTCGATCAAAGGTATATCGCAAGGGAGTGTTGGTGATGACTGGCGAAGCATGAAACTGCATAAATGATTTTAAACAAATGAGATAGGAATCCTTATGCTCATGATGATTATGTTGAAGTAATTTAAAATAACATGAGACCAAGGGGTCTAATATCTGAACTTCTAAGGTAGGTTCGAGGGTGGCATCAACCATTTCCAAACTATAAGTGCTTGGTGTATTGATGGTGTGGAATTGAGTGTTGAATGCATTGGGAAGTCTATGCGTAGTAACCTAAAGGGAGGGTGAATTAATGATGATGTTGAACAACCCATTGGGGTGGGGGAATTGAACAATGATGAAGGTGAAAAGTGGGAAAATTATAGTGTCATATTTGAAAGCATTCATTCATAGCTGGGAACATTGAAACCATTGAAACTTATGAATTACCTTGATGCGAGAGAGAAGTTGATGTCGAGTAGATGGGAGATTATTGAGGCAAGGCACATTTATACTCTTCTTGATCAGTTTGATTTTAAACATGTTTAGTGGAGGGGTAACCAAGGTACAATTACTACTATTATAACTCTTAGAACATGTGTTGTTGAAGTCGATGAGAGTGAAGGAATATAGTGAGATGTGTATCTCCCTGATGAAGACAAAGAACATATTGTAGTTAGCGAGGGTGAACACATACTCAAGTCGAGACAAGATGGTAAGCATGAGGCTCATGATTTCTCTTGATTAGAGTATGAATGGGTAATTGTTTCTTGGAAGAAATATTCAAACAACATCATAGGTACATCGTAGGGTGACTCAAGGTTAGAAAGGGACGATGGAATAAATATATTGTCAACTGGGAATTAAATGACAATGATAATATCGAGTGAGTGAAATGGCTCATATAGTAGGGTGGAAATGATAATAGTGAATAATATTTGGTTAGGTGTACAGTGATTGATACAATTCAATTACACTAATTAAGGGTGACCAAAGATGTTGTTGTTGAAAGAATAATTATTGATAACTGAAATTGTTCCCATATTTTGAGTATGTCGAAAATATATTCTTTACAATTGATTAGAAGAATGATGGAAATATTACAAATGAGAAGATGGGGTCCCAATGAGTACATAACATGGATATCATTCCTACTAGGATGGTCAATTGTCAATGACATTAAAATCAACGGGAATGGCCCCGTGGTGGGTCTTATTAAGTGTCTGTGAAATAGAGATGAATGAAAATGATCAATTGAACATGGCGGGGATGAGGTATCATTTGTGAATCATAACCATAGTATGTGGGGGAATACAAAGGGGTGTACAACAAAGTACATAGAGGGGGATCCATGTGGCTACCTAGGTGAGATGATGAATATATTTCTTGGTATCAAGGTGAAGCGGCATGGGGTATTGATATAGGGGGTTGTAATGGCATGGAAACCCGTGATGGGAAAATGCTATGTCTGGAAAAGACATTGTACAAAGGCAAGTGTGATGCAAATCACTAGGGTTTTTAAAACCTTAAGGATATCAATAGAATAATTGGATATTTGCAATGTATAGAGAGGTGATACAATGCATGTATGTAAGGTCAAAGAGGTATACTTGGTAAGGTGGACATGAACCAATGATTGTATTTTTTAAGTCGTTCAACCAACATTGTGCACACATAAAAAATACCATTGTGTAATAGTGTACATGATAAGGGATTCAATGGTGTAATGAAAAAAAATGGATAATTGTAATAGTGTACATGATAAGGGATTCAATGGTGTAATGAAAAAAAATGGATAATTGTACCAAAGAAAATGGTAAAAAATAGGGTCTTAATGAAGTTTCGTGGGGAATGAAACAAATGGTACCATGGTGAAGAGTGTGAGATCCTAGTTGCAACTATGCTAATGCATTATCGATTGGAATTATGGATATCCTGAACGAGCTATTTGAAGTTTCGGGTAAAATAGATATATGTAGGGGTGGGGCCCACATTTTGAAATCATTTTAATCATTTGAAATGAGTTTTAACTAGACCATTTTTAGTAATTCTAGATGAATGGCTTGGATTTTTTTCTATCTATGAGTTCTAGGTAAGCCACCATCACTTGTTTGTCATTTTTATCTATTTGCTTTTGGTTTTAGGGACCCTGGCTGGTGTAGTGGATATTTCTCTCTAGCTACATGCAAAAGAACCTACAATAGACCAGTCGGATCTAAGGGTAGAGTTCATGGTGCAGGGGAAGTGCTCAACCTTGAATTACAAAAAAGTATCAATAAATATTTTTTAGATTTTATGATTTTCTTCTAACTAATAAAACAAAATACAACATACCTTTAATAAGACGAGCCACTGTATCCGTTTGAGGATGTGGTCCGACGACTCCCATGATTCGGTTCTTCGATCTTCTCCAACAAGGGTTTTCAATGGGAAAGGAATCAAGGGTTGCATGGGGTAAACTCAACATGCAACGTTGGATGGTGTGGCAAAAGGTGTAGGAATGTAAGGTTCTGGAATCGTGTAATGAAAAGTTCAAATTTTTTTTTGGGAGACCTTCACAATGTATTGATAGGATGATCCAAGAATTTGATACCCATGGTATTGTCCATGGTTTTTCATAGTACATGGTATTTGTCCATGGTTTTTGACCCATTATAATTTTAGGGTTTTTGTTCCTTTTTGGGAGAATGGGGGTTATGTTGCAATAAATTTCCATCTTCCTTGTATTTATGGAGGAAGGAATAATGATGTTTTGGACCAATTTGGGTGGAATTTAATTGTGAAAGTAAAAATGGAGAAAATAATGGTGGGATTATGATGTATAATTATGATTTGGACCATAGAGAGCTATGTGGAAAATTTTTGGTTTTAACAGATTTTCCCCTGATGTTTGAGGGTGGGAGCTCATCATATGGTTTCCATACATCATAGGATAAAGGGAGAAAATGTGACAACGATGGAGAAACCAAAGGGAACCGTGGAGAGTCGAAGGCTCCTCATTTGGATTGCAGTGGATTTTTATTTGTATTACTTCAAAAAAATGGATGAGGTACATATAATCCCATACATATATATGGACGAGGCAGGCATACCCATGCTCGTATCAATATCTCAATATATAAATGGGGATCAAGGATCCAACAATGGGAATCGATCAATACATACAACTGAAGTACATAATGGTGGCCTAAATTGGAGGTTGAATAAAAATATAGAATGAAGAACGGGTACATAGAAACAATGGAATTCTCTTGGAATGCATTATCACAATTACTGATGCTCTTTTGAATTTGAAGGTGTACTCAACTACATGGAGTCAATGACTAAGATTCAGAATCTCTAAGGTACAATCAATGAAATTTAATGTTATAGATATACAGAAGCATAATACTAAGGGGATTCTGAACACTATCACCAATGCAAACCGAATATCAAAAATAACATGAAACAATATGGGTCCCAAATAGACTCACCAATGTACTAGAGTTGGGTGACAATTGGGGTCTTCGACCAAATTATGAAGCAACCGATACCCTGTATGAATATTACTAGTGAGATAATATAGTTGAAGTCGAGAACGTGAGAAAAAAATAACCCAAAAGGCACTAAGGATGCCTTTCAAGTGCTCAAAGGAACTCATCAATGAGGTGGATGAAACCAAGATACAGGGACGTCTGGATCTATCCTCTAGAATATATGTGTTGAAGTCGACAGAGGGAGACCTACAAATACCAAGGAAATGAGGTTTCCTTGATAAAAGCCCAAGGGGGAAAACCAAATATATGGAAAAATAATGGGATGGAGACACTAAATGGGGAACATGGGAAAGGGAGTACGAGGGAATCAAAATTCCTTTGTTCAGAGTATAATGACAAGGTTGACCTGTAAGCAGATGGAATTGACTCATGCGGAGGGAATCATAGTCATGGAACCGGGGAGATGAATGCAATGGGAGATACTTGGGGAAGTAATTGGACAAGTGATATTCAGGGGATCCAAGAGAGATTCATCACAAACTACTCTGAATAAAGGTGACCCAATGGGGAAAAGTTACCATAATGTGAGACTATATGCAATATATGTGGGTACTGAAAGGCATCATTTGGGAATTCTTCATAGTTTAAGGAGAGCGAAGAAGGGATAGAAGTATGCTCAGTATGATACGGTCTTCTGGATTTTTGTTGATCCCAATACTGTAAATGCTTGATGGTGTTTTCATGTTTAGAGAGTCTGAAAACATGAAGAAGACTCCGAGGGGGTATCTTTTTCATACATTAGTCTCGTAAGCTCGAAAAAGGATAAAAGTGTACAAAGGAGAACTCTCCCAACCGAAAGGGGCAAAGAGACTTCTTTTACATAGGTATTCCAACCAGGCCGAAAAAGGATAAACCTATACTAATTGGATGATTGTTAAAATAATTTTACGAGCATGAATGAAACCAAGTTGGCTTGATGATATTTCTTTATGAGAGGGATGGAAAATATCTTAAATACAACCCATAAGTGATATTTTTCATAAAGTATGGTCCCAATGTCCAAAAGGAATAAAAGGATACAAAGCGAACCATTCCTACCTGGATGGTGCTACAGTAGTTCTTTTCTTTAATTTATCTACATAGTATGAAAAAGGGATAAATGACACCATATAGATGCCCTTTCAAATAAGTTAATGAGTGTGAAAGGAAGAAATGTTGCTCGATGATATTTTCATTCTTTGAGTCGGAAAATAGTTTAACAAAAAATCCATAATGCTCAGTCAAGCAAGGAGGAAGTGTTTGAGCAGTGATGTTGGAATCATGGATGACAAGGAGAAAAAATAACAGTGGAGCACAGGTGGGTCCTCCGTGTGGGATGATGAATGGTGGTAAAAAAATGTAGATTTGCAGTATGGATGGAATGTAGGGCTCATGAACATGCCAAAACAAAAGGCATTTGACTTTTTTGGTGGCACGCAAATCGAGGTAAGTCCAAGAAATGGCCAAAACAATGATATGGAGAGCATGAGACGATAGCCCCATAGGTGGAAAGAGTGCGGAAAACCAAACCCTTTGGTGCAAATGACATGAAAAAAAGACGTCAGGTGACTCTGTGGTGCACAGAAGAAGGAGTTGACCAAATGGAGGCCTATAAACAAGGGGGGACCACATGACACATGTAAATTTCATTGTCAAGTGTTGAGTTGGAGTGGAGGGCCCCAGAGAAAATGAGTTGATTTCTTCTTATTGGACCGGCGGTTTCGTGATCCATGAGTTGCAGGTAAGAGATCTCACCTAGCTCGTCATTTGCATGCATTTGTTTGGATATTTTCTCATTCTAGGGGCCATGGCCAATTCCAAAGGGGTTTTGGGGTTGGGTCTTACTTTTCAAGGGAAAATGCACAACACAGGTCACAACTATTGAGAAGACAGGCATGACCATGTTGCACCTGTTAGGGAAACAAGTTTGACCTAGGTTGCACTTGTTCGAGAGATAGGCACGACTTAGGTTGCACCTTTTCAAGAGATAGGCCCAACTCAGGTCACAGCTGTTAAAGGTTTTTGTGCAACTTGGGTCACACAAAAAATCTCAACAGGAGCGACCTAGACCAGAATGGAATTTTTTTGCTAAACGTGGTCTGACCGGGACTTCTGTGATGTGTAGGATGCATCGAGTTGGATGGCGAGAGAGAGACATTAGGGATTTCATAGATTAGTTTGATGAGGTTGGTGCAATTTTTTGTAGGAATCCTTCAACCAGTGTGGACACTACTTGTTCCTATAGCCTATATTGTACAATTCTAGAACAAAAAATAACAACAATATATCCTCCCCCTAGATAATTAATCTACTTGAATGGAATAACTCATTTACCTTAGATACAGAAGTTTTGACCTTTGTTTCACTGTTCTTCACACGATCTATAGTACTTGCAAAGAAGCATCAGAAACAAGATAAAGGATAAGAGTAACAAGACAGTTCAACAATCCATATTAGTGATCAAGGAATCTAATAATAAATGACTGATATTCACACAAATCATATATGGGAAAGGGAAACACTTTTGTATTAATCAAATAAAAAGTGAAAGCTACAACCAAATCCTTGATGTCAATATCTTTGTGTCCAAAAGGTATTTGACACACTCACACAACTCAAATGTTCACACAAATATCTTTGCTCACAACACTCACTCAATTTTGCCTCAATACCAGCCTTCTTTTATAGGCCAAGGGAGGTTCATATGAGATTATATATTTTGGGAAGAGGATAGGGAATGATCTCTATGGGTTAAGAGGTCAAGTGCCAGCTCTCCCTAATAGATAGGAACATCCTCCATGAGAGATTTCGCTTGGAAGCTTCTCGAAACTTCTCTTTTTTCCTTTTAAATCCTATTGGCACATCTTGCAGTGAGGGTATGTGCATCGACGCACTTTGAAAACAAGGTAGAGGGGCCACTGGCACCTATTGTCAGTGAACAAGGTGTGCCATCCCTCTTGGGCACTCTATCATATAAGGAAAGGTGCGCCTGCTAGTCTAAGAGTGGGAAAAAGTGTCCAAAAGAATCCTTATCCAAGTGCTTTGAGGGATTTGAGGCATTAGTGTAGATTTTAGGTGCAATAGAATGCCCCACAAAGTATGAATCTAGAAGGATGTGATAGGTAAAATATTTTGTTAGACATCGATATGGTATCAGAGGCAAAGAGAGATAAGGTTTGATTCGATATAAGACCAGTATCTAACCTATTTGACTTGGTCATGGATACTGACCAGTACATTGCAGATACATGAGGATGACTATGTCATGGCTACTAAGAATACACTGTATATCCATGAATAATAATGTTGAAAATAGAACATGGCTACGGAACATACAAAGTAGATCCATGTTAACCAGACTCAATACTGGACACAACCACCAAACATACAATGTGGATCGGTGTCATGACTTCAAATAATCCTCTTTTGCAACCTAAGGATAGGAACATATTCAAATGAATACCTAACCACTCAAGGTCTTCATTCCAATCCCTAAACGATACAATCCTATCCATGTGAATAGATGTCGAACATGGTACAAACCACTTGATTACCATTAATTGATGTATATTGTTAACAAGTGTGAGGGAAATCACCATTGATGTCAATGATTACCAAGGTATTTTAGTACATTCTCTCAAGTGTGAATAAAGTTTTTGGAGTCGAGCACTTGATAGAATATTCCAATTAAAGGTCATTGATGAAAACCTACCATTGAAAGTGAGGAAACCTGCCATTGAGGCATGTAGGATTCAAGGTACTTGACTTGGTTTCTAATTCTAATTCCTAGATGATGTGTTGAAGTCAATAGGAATAGACTCATTGAAGGAGGGACATGAGGTTTCCCTCATCATCGACATGAAACATGGAACAAAACTTGATTTTGAAGTGATAAAACAACCATGAGACTGACTCAGAAATGATCAACTTTCAAAGAAAGTAAAGTTACTGAAGAGGTGGATTGCAGAAAAGACATCCTTTGAACAAGTTGCAAAACAACAAATGACTTGGCAACATTGAATCAATGAGACAGAATCTAGATGTAATGCAAGGATATGGTGATGCATTATTCAAATTGAATCAAAGGAGTTATATGAATCATGAAAGTGGATCGACTCGAGGAAAAGCTGAATACCCAACTATTTGGAAATGAAAATGCAGACAGGTGCCATGTTCAAAGGTGGATGATGAGCTTCCATTGATACAAATAAAAATATGTTTCCCATTCCCCTAATTTCCCCATCGCGAAGGATGAGTGCCTCTTTTCATTTTTACGAGTTCAAAGAGGGTAACAAAAACTCATTATAGCTCATCATATGATGAGTCTATTCTCATACGTTTTACGAACCTAAAAAAGGAGGGGTTCATTCCCAGAAAGGGTCCTTCATCGTTTGATTTTATGATTCCAATGAAAGAAAAATCATTTTTTTGTTTAATGTCTAGAGAGTCTGAAATGACCAAGAAGACTCCAAGGTGGAATTTTTCATAGATTTAGTCCCCGAGGCCCAGAAAAGTATAAAATAATGCCCAGGAGAACTCTTCTAGTTGCGATAAACTAGAGTGTTCCTTTTTCGTAAATAAGTCCAATTGATCCGAAAAAAATATAAACTACCATCGATTAGATGATCATTCAAATAATTTTACAAGCATGAAAGAATCAAGTTCGCTTGGCGATCTTTTCGTGTTTAGGGAGCCATAAAAGAGCTTAAAGGTGATTCCATAAATGGTCTCTTTTTTATAATCCAATTTTAACGAGTCTGAAAAAGAAGTAAAAGTGCACTTGATACCTTTTTACTGGTGTTTTAATGAGCATGTCAAAGGTATAAATGATGCTCGGTACTTTTTCATCTTATCTCAGAGTGTGAAAAAGACGAAAGAAACTCACAACATAGCCAAAATGCGTTGTAAATATGACCTAAAATATTTGAAAATGAAGTTAGAACCAATTCACTATAAAAACTATAGAAAATGTTTGGTAAAAACCCTAAAAAAATTAAATATTCGATTTATTAAAAAACAAAAAATTGATATAAAAGAAGTGAATAGTAATTTTTTTACCCTTGTTATTTTACCATATTGAAGGAGTGAAACTGGTGGAAACAAGATGATTTTCAACTAAATATTCCGAGAGTTCTATACCATCTCTGCTCGAACCGCTTGGACTATGTAGGAGCTAACCTTCATTCCTTTGATTTCATGGTGCATTTTTTTTTTCAACTCCATTTTTTGATTTTTTGAAGAAGTTTTCCAAAGGGACAAAGTGTGCCTAGGGCGACGTTTTTCTCCCTTTCGGGAGGTTCACCAACACACCTCTTGAAAGAGGAAAAGAATCCCAAGACACTCTGTTAACATAGGGAAACAACACCGGTGCTTTGTTCTCCCAGAGAAAGTGAACCAGTGGCTAGGGCATTTCAAAAATTCAAGAAATAGCTAACTTCATGCCATTTTTTCTTATTTTAATGGTTTCAACATGCTTCTAATAGGTGTTTTAATTGTTTTGGCAGGAGAAACTGATTGAAAAATGGTTATATGGAAGGATATACAACATGAGTTGGATGAATTACAAGCAGGTAATGACCCAATGACTATGAGGGCCCTCCATGAGTGTGGGCTCCTCAAAATTTTCGGAATACCAAGAATGAGGGCATATGTGCATTTACTAGAGCACATGATTCCTATCTGGGATCCAGATCGACAACACTTTGTGAATGGGACTCATACTTTGACTCTAGATGTGGAAGACATCTATTTCTTGAATGGTTTGTCCCATAATGGAAGACCAATAGTATTGACAGGACCATGAGGGAACAATCTGTGGATGACTTGATCGATGATCACTGCTTGGTGGGGACCCATTCAGTAGGTGGGAAGATCCCTACCAAGAACATAGTAGATAGGTCTTTGAGGACCATGGCCTTCACAATTAAGAAGGTTACGGGAACTAAATCGACTCACTTGACTACATAGGCCCATATGTTGTATGTCATCGAGTGCATGTATCCTAGGATCTTCAACTAGAGCGAGGGTTTACTGGTCAGTTTGAAAGACTAGTTGACCAAATGCAGGAGAATGGAGCTAAATAAATTTAGATATGGAGCGATAGTGGTGTCCTTCATTTTGGAGAGAGTACCATTGATGAGACCCCAGGTTCAATTTAGTAGGTTGGATGTCAAGGATCCTCGGATGAGAAGTTGGGTGGATTACATGGCCCGCCATAGTAGTGGGGGAGGCCGCAAATTTACCTATGGGTCGGTCTTCTTTTGTCAGCTGAGAAGCCAACTACTGATGGTAGAGCATTATTCCTATGCAGGAATCGACTTCAGAGATGATCCCGACCTTCCACTCCTATAGGGAGAGTAGTGGGATGACTGAGGTAAGGAATATACCACTATACATGTTTTTTTTTTGTATTTTAATTTCATATTTGATTTTTATGATGTAACGCTGAGATATGCAAAAAATTCTTTGTGGAGACATAGGGCCTTCTCATTTAGCAAGGGATTCACCTATAGATAGGTGAGGAGTAGTGAGATATATGGTGATCCAAAAAACTGAGGTGGATGAGGAACTCAAAGAGATCGAGGAGAACCTCCAATGATTGACTATAGGGATTCTTGACACTCTATCGATGATCTACCCAGGCGCTACCAACACGATATTGTAGGAGTCTCAGGTCATTTTAGGATTCTACTCTGTCGAGTAGCTCAGGATATGATGTGTTATCATGAGCATGAGGATTATCCCATAGTGGCTCCCTCATTTTTGTATTGTATCTATACTGAAAGCTTCGAAGCTTCATTTTTTTCCCTATGTATATCCATTTTGAAACTATGATAGTTCCAGACTTCGGGTGATCCAAAAGATTATGGATTCCGTACTTTTTGTATCTCAGCTTTAATTTATATATATATATATATATGTATTTACATATGTGTGTGCAAATGTGGTATGTGAATAAATGCCTACCATGAATCCAATGCATAAATTTTATGTTAAAATGAATTTAAATATGAGAAAGGTACCAATCTAAGACAAAATTTCCTAAGGAATATTCCACACCATTTAAATGTCTCGGGATATGTTGATAAGAGACTTTCTCAAAAGACCTTTATAAAATCCTAACTCTTCGAAATGTACAAAGGAGTAGGGGGTTTCGGATGGTGTAGACTCAGTTTAACTGATGTACTACCAAATCTGAGTCTAGGTAAACCCTAATCTCTCTTACATCATTAGCCAAAGCTTCAGTCAACAAACCAATCACCGCATGATACTTCACAAGATTTTTTGTTGCAGGGCCCAAACAATTTCCACCTGAACTCATCAAATCACCTATCGAAGAGTATAATACACAAGCTGTTTACACAAGATTCAAGGTGTAACGATTAGCACCATCTATGAAATCGGTTTAGGAGGTCATCTGTTCATTTTAAACATAGGACTACATAAGTATGGTTGTGAAAGACACATCTTATATTCACACTAAATACACACTTTTCAAAAAAACACACAACACTCTATAAACAGTATTTACAATGAACCTATGCTAGATGACCTAGGAGTAGTATTTTTTGAGGTAGAGTCTATTGCGGGGCTCTCCCAAGGCTATCCCGTCATAATTTATCAACTCATAAGTCCCTTTCTCCAAGACATGACTGAAAATATAAGGCCCATGCCACATATATTCCAACTTTCCATCCCCCAACTTATCATGTTTTTGGTCATAGGTCAAGACGAGGTCACCTTCGTTGAAAAAGCAGGGTTGAACAGATCTGTCATATTGAGCTTTCATTCATCGTTTGTGTACCTCATTTGCTAAGGTAGCATCACGACGAGTCTCATAAATCCTGTTTAAGTACAAGAAATGTTCTTCTTCCAAGGTGGTATTGGGTAATAGTTCTACACTACGAGTTTTAGAGAAGGAATTTCACACTCTATTGGAAGAGTGGCCTCTATTATGTATACCAATTGAAATTGTGTAAAACTAGTAGATGTTTTGACAGTAGTATTGCAGGCCCATAATGTGGAAAAACGTTGCAAATTACAGTTAGACTTAACTTGTCCTACCATCCGTTGAAGCATAGTTTTTAAGACTTTATTGATAGCTTCAACCTGGCCATTGGCCTATGGATATTAGGGTGTAGAGTTTTCATGACAAAACCCTAACTTACCACACTTAATTCCACCATCATATTATTCTAAAAATGTGACCCATGATCCATCACAATGGCCCTAAGGATCTTGAATCTAGCGATGATATGGTTGAATAGAAAAACAGAAGTTGTATTGTCGTCTTTGGCATAAGTAGGCATAGCCTCAACCCATTTAGTGAAGTAATCTATGAACACAATGATGTAGCCATGCCCCTTGACTGAGGTAGGTCTACAATGCATGAAATCGATTCCCCATTTTGCAAAAGCGCCAAGTGCTATGATGGGATGTAACAGAGTCGGATGGGTGTGCTTTTTTTATGTGAAAAATTGACAAGGAAGACATTTTTTGATGGTTTCAATGCAATATTTAAATATCAAGGGATAGAAATACCCAGTGCCTAAGATCTTCTGGGAAGTAGCCAACCCAGAACGATGACTACCGCAGGCTCCAGAATGGAAATCGTTTAAAAATTATCAGCTTCTTCATGAGTGATAAAATGTTGTAATATGGTGTCAATGCCATGATGGTATAAGGTGTCATTGATAATGAGGTAGTATTTGGCATGGTGGAGGATGCGACGATGTTCATCCCGAGTTGCATTGGGATGAAATCGTTGTGTCCGGAGATAGAGAATTAAATCTCCATATTAGGGATCAGACATACAAATGAGGAACAAGGATTCATCAGGCAATGAATAAATGGCCTTTGTTCCCTTGGTAATACGAGGAAGGTCACATATAAGCTCAGTGAATATGAGAGACTTCTTACAACTAGATTTGGAAAGTTCCAACTCATATTCCAGGAGAATGACAATCTAGCATGAGTATTTTCTGCCAAGTACTTGACGATTCGAGAGATAATACATGGGGTTAGAATCTGTGCATACTGTGGTATTAATTTGTCACAATAGTCTAGGAATTGAAAACACAGTCTCATAAAGAATACAGACAAATATGCATAAAATTGGAAAAATGGTGCTGCAATGGGAGTAGCAGCTCTGTATAATCAATGAATAATGAATAATACAATACAATGGTCATGCAAGATGCATGAATTCCAATACAATTCAAATTCCCAAGGATGTCATTTGAATTGAATGAATGGGTGTAGCTTAACTGACCATAAGCCACAGTGAACACACTAGTTAACCAACTGATCAAGTGCTGATTGACTCAACTGAGTCCTAACTGAAGTCGAAGTGCAATGAATGACTGAGTCTAACTGAAAGTAGCTCATACACATGTCACTGCATGCCAACCAACAAGTGGTAGCGCATCAATAACTCCAATGAACCCCGATGAGGTTAACTAAAGTCAACTGGTCATCAGAAGTGGTTGTAGGTGCCTGTGTTAGCTCCAGTTCATAAATAATCATTAAAATAAGTAAATAATCAATGGAGGTGCCTTCACCACTTAACTTAACTGATTGTAACCATCATTTATCAATTAGGTGCATTTATGACACTCAGATCACTCCCGAAGTGCTCCAGTTGGCCTCCCCAAATGAAGGAGAAGGCTTAGTTGGCCTCCTTGACTGAAGGTAGGTGTGGGTGTGCTCATGCTGATGTCATACAGTGCTCCTTTGATGTCAATTAAGTCAATAAAACTTAGGATGGTGGTTTAACAAGGCCAAATTGACCAAATTAATTGTGCATGGTGGGTAAATGTCCCCAACACCCCCCGTTAACCTATACTTAGGAGAAGTAGAAACATAAATTGCATGAAATACTAGGGCCCCAACAACTAATGCCATAGGTCACCCTGTAAAATAATGAACACAAACAATGCTCAAAAATAAATCTAAGTGAGGAAAAGAGGGAAAACCCAGTGGGAAAACCCCCCCCTCAAGCTGAACACTGAAAGTAGTCTAATCACCCTGATGAACTCACCCCCAACAGTGAATGGAGGTAAGTGAACTTATTTTTTGAAAATATCTTGGTGAAGATGTCTGCAATATGCTCATCAGTCGGGTAGTATTGCAGAATGATGGTCCTGTCATGCACTAATTCCTTGATATAGTGCATGTTTATCTCTACATGATTGGTCCTCTGCCTGGTAACTGGATCTATGGATATCTTAATAGAACTTTGATTGTCACAAAATAGGACAGTGGACAAAGTACTACCAAGATCAAACTCTGAAAGAATGCCTTGCAACCAAACAGCTTGGATGCAAGCATTCACCGCTCCTCGGTACTCGGCCTCTACTGAAGACAATGCTATGGCAGCTTGCTTTTTGCTAGACCAGAAAATGGGGCCACCATCAAACATGAAGACATATCCATAAGTATGCTTCCAATCAATAGAATCACCCGCCCAATCGGAATCTGTGTAACCAACCAACTCTAGATCAGAGTCTACAGCATAGTGAATGCCGTAGGTCCTGGTTCCCTGAATATACTGGAGGATCCTCTTGGATGCCTTCCAATGAAGATCATGAGGCTGTTGCATGTATCTTGACACATCATTCATGGCATATCAGATATCAGGCCAAGAATGAGTCAAGTAGAGCAAGCTACCTATCAGTTGTCGATAAATAGTGCAGTCCATGGGAGGTGTGCTTTTTCCTTTTTCAAGGCTGATCCCTGAAAGGAAAGGGAATGTAGAAGACTTACATTCAGCCATGTTAAACTTGACTAACAGGTATGATATGTATTTTTAATGAGTGACCATTATCCCATCAAAATTTTGCTCAATTTTGAGCCCCAAAAATTGCTTCAAGAGCCCCAAATCGCTCATTTCAAATGCACTGTGGAGAGCAGTTTTGATGACTGAAATAGAAGTAACTGTGCTACCTGTAATCAGTAAGTCATAAACATATAAAACAATAATAATCAAATGAACATTATAATACTGTATATACACATTTTGATCTGATTTACACCTTTGTAATTTTTGCGAGAGAAGGAAGGGATCCATCATGGAATACCACTCTCTTGGGGCATGTTTTAACCCGTATAGTGACTTATTTAGCTTCAAAACCAAATATGGATCAGAAATGTAGCCCTCAGGATGCTTCATGTATATCTCCTCATGAATATATCCATGCATAAATTCATACTTAACATCCATATGATGCACTTACCAGTGCTTAGATGCAGAAATTGCCAAAACTAGGTGGATGGAGTCTATTTTTGCAAAAGTATCATGGTAGTCCACGCCGTAGGTCCTAGGAGAAACCTTTTTCTACCAGCCTTGCCTTCTATTTTCAGGTGCTTCCATCAGAAGAAACCTTATTCTGAAACACCCACTTGCATTGAACCAACTTCCTCCCTGGAGGAAGAGAAACTACCTCCCAAGTGGTGTTTTTTTGAAGAGAATTCATCTCTTCATCCATGGAAACTTGCCATATTGGATCCTTCCGAGCATGGTAGTAAGACTTAGGGTCTAAAATTATCATCAAATAACAATATTCAAATAGAAAATAATCAGGACAAGAGAGCGCAATACCTTCTCTTTGGAAATCGGACCGGGCTCTCCTTGGATCATTCGGATTTCCAATGTTATCTCCTGCAGAGGAGAGTGTCTGTTGGGCCCAAGTTGGGATATGATTTTGTACTTCAAGTTCTTATTCAGCATATGATGTTTTCTGTACACTGATATCATAAATCAGAGGATCCAAATCAGGTTCATCACCCCCAATTACATCATCCAAATATTCAGTAGAATAGGAAGGAAGTTCAGCAGTTTTCTCCTTCACTAGTTCTACCTCCTGAAGAGGCTCATCAAACTTGACACTCATTTCAATGATGATATTTTTTGTTTTGATATATAGCAGCTTGAAACCCTTTGAATTTTCAGGACACCAAATAAACATACATTCTATTCTTTGCAATTTCAAATCCCTCCTTTTATCAAGTGGAATTCGGGCCCATACAGTGGACCCAAACACCCGCAGACTCGACACATCCATCTTGTGTCCAAAGTATGCTTCAAAAGGGGTCTTCCATTTCATGAATGAGTGTGGAACTCTATTCTAAATATATTCTACAGCATGCATGTCTTCAGCCCACAAATTTTCAGCCAAATTCTTTGATTCCAACATACAGGTGGTCATCTCCTTGAGAGACCGATTCTTCCTCTCCACTACACCGTTCTGCTAGGGAGTGTAGGGGACTGAATGCTGGATATGAATACCACTTTGGGAACGTATATGCAGTAAATAATTACTGACATACTCCCTACCATTATCATATCTCAATATCTTGATCTTTTTTCCAGATGCATTCTCAATCAAGGCCTTCAATTCAGTGAATTTTTCCAAGACTTTCGACTTCTTTTTGATAAAAAAGACCCATGTGTATCTGGAAAAGTCATCAATGAAAGTCAGAACGTACCTTGATCCATTCATGGATGTGATATGAATGGGACTTCTGATATCAAAATGTATCAGCCCCAAGATGCATGATGCTCGGCTTGCCTTCCCCCGATCGAACTTATGCTCAGGGTGCTTTCCAACAACACAACCCTTGCAAATTCCAATGGTAACTTTGATGACTGGGAGGCCTTCAACCATATAATTATTTTGTAATTTCTGCAAGTATGTGAATTTCAAATGGATGAACCTCTCATTCCATAGTCTACTAACTTCATTTCCATGAGTCAGCAATGCAGTGGGCTTTGCATCCGCCACAAAATGGGAGAACTCGTAGGCTTTTGCATGATGGTTTGCAAGGCCTTTTACTACAAGTTTTCCTGATGCAAGTTCTGTGATCTCTACATCATTCGGGTGAAAGGAGACTCTCTTGGGAACTCCCATATGTGTCATTTGATAAACACTTAGGAGGTTTGATGCAATATATGGTACATATAGAACATTGAAAAAATAGCCGTGCTCAAGATCTACAGTACCTTGTCCTTCGGATATGATTGTGGAGTCATCTCCCATGTGGATGGGAATGGATTTTCCAGTCTCCAAAGATGAGAAGGAGTCTCTTTCAGCCATCATGTGGTTCAAAGCTCTAGAATCTATCAAGAGTGATTTGGACTTCAAAGTGCTTACCATGAGAGCATGACCTCTTTCATGTTGTGGTTCTCGATCTTGTTGATCTCTCCTTCGAAAACTTTCCGGAATATTGATGTGATTTCTCTTAAGAAGAGAAGTAGCTTCATCAAGTTTATTTTTCATGCAGACATGTTCAGGGTGGAAGCCAGGGATGATTTTAGGGGCTAATTATAGCCCATAGGCAAATTATAGCCCATAGGCGAATTTTAAGGGGTGCCCAAAAAAAGGTGGGCAAATTTTTAATATTAAAATGGTTTTTTTTAATTTAATGAATTAGCCCATATTTTATTTTATATATAATTTCCCTTGACTAAATAGCCCGT
Organism: Pseudotsuga menziesii; assembly: GCA_001517045.1. Classification (NCBI taxonomy): domain Eukaryota; kingdom Viridiplantae; phylum Streptophyta; class Pinopsida; order Pinales; family Pinaceae; genus Pseudotsuga; species Pseudotsuga menziesii. Next base: position 1,451,862 of record LPNX010983004.1, on the reverse strand, counting down.
GCGATTAAACTATGAAAATTCCTAAAATATAATTTAGCCGAACCATCGATGGGGAAAATCGTGACATTCGCCCCAATTTCTCCCGTAATGGAGGTGAAATCGCCAACAATTTACAGTTTTGGGGGATAAATGGAGATGATTCACCCAAATTTATGGTAGATTGGTTAAAATTTTGGTATTTTGCCCCTATTTATGGATCTTTGGGTAAATTTGTTTTAGTTCGTCCCTGATTTGCAGGCCCTAGATGTTCATCCATCGGGTATGGAGCAACACAATGGAGCAGCACAAGATTTAGGTTTGCTTCAGGTGAAAATAGATGGCACAGGTCTTCTACATCGATTTACTTCGAGAGTTTTCCTTACAAGGTTAGCCAGGAGACTAGGTTCATTGATTATGACAAGCTGGAGGAGAGAGCCTTGGATTTCTGGCCTAAGCTTATTATCTGTGGAGGCAGTGCTTATCTCAGGGACTGGGATTATGCTAGGTTCTGTACTATTGCTGATAAATGTGGTGACATGCTCTTATGTGACATGGCTAGCATCAGTGGCCTTGTCACTGCCTAGGTACCTTTGCTATTTTCGATGTCTTTCTTTGGAACAGTTACTTAAATAGATCATGCTAAAGATACCTATATTTTATATATTGTATTTTTTGTTATTACATTCACAGATGCATGCAAGATAGTTGTGTTCATCATGGTTTAAGTTTTAGGGTTTATTAGTGAGAGATTTCTTTAGAATGTTTAACTTGCACTTTTCCCTCGGTCATGTTTTACTGTTAGTGAAGTGACAACCATGCGTTGCATTATTTTTCTGAAGTGCTTGAAGAAACATGGCCCAAGGGGATGCATCATAAATATTAGACTTAAGTGCAAGTTCCAAGGGCTATCTATTCCACCAAAATTGTCTGGGGTTAACAGTGGACCTCATCCTTTGAAACGTATGATAGGCATCCTTGGAAACTTATGCTGGCCATAGTCATTGATGTTTTGAATTCATTGACATTTAAAAATAGTAGATGTATGGTGCAGATAATGGCCAAAGAGATGTTTGGTGTTCTCGTTCAGGAAAGCAATGAAGCACTTCCAGAAGGAATGGTAGTCCTCGAGTCATTCAATGATCTAGTTGCTGAAATGAGAGCTTATGATTATGATTCCATGACATTTTCCTCGTGTATTTCATTTGTCACTGAGGAGTACCAAGGAGTTGCTTCAACACTCCCACTTCACCATTGTGTCTTTTTGTACTCTCCAGTGAGGAGAGGTTTGGTTGATTCCAACTGTACTACCCCCAGATTACCCATGTAGGTCCTCTCAGCCCTAAGCATTCCCTATTGGACATTATCGCAGTTTGTATTAGGACTTTAATACTGATTGAGGATGACAGAGATAGGTCCTCCACCTTAACATCTACATGTGGGGTGAAGTAGTGGTTCTCTTTTATATTTTTGCAGATTGTAACCATCTTTAGTTCTTGCCGAGGTTTACCCCTTTCTATTCACTACTATTTTGATTTACATATGTATTTCTTTTGTCACCTAGGAGTTTCCTTGGCTTTCACTATTGTGGCTTGTCATACTCTCTAGTCCCATTGAACTATTTTGATCACCTATTGACATCAACAAAATTATCTCATATTTATCTAACCGAGGTTTGATGCTATAATAGTTACCATGTCATTAGGTCTTGTAGGGAAGAAGAATAGACACCAGTATAGAAAGTATCTATGCATTCATCCATACAATAACACTGTATTGTGCTATATCAAATGCAAATCACACAACATACAATAATTTACTGGATTCTACTATAGCTTCAGAGTTCAGACTAGTACATGGAAGCAACATGGATACTCTATCTCATCTGTCACACTTTAAGGAATTATGTATATACATTCCATAAAAAATATTTACAGAATATCAGTTACAAAGAAACAGATTGACTGTCTGTTTGTCTTCCAAAGCCACCTCAACATCCTGCAATTATAGTTGTTCTCTAACCTACATTCTGTGACTGACCTAAAATTGTTGCTTGCAGGTTGTTAATTTCTAGAGGTTCATTGATTTTTTTAACAATGCAACCCTTTCTGTCCCACATGTTTACCGATATTTTAGTATGAAGTTGATTGCAAATATGGCCTCAAAATTAATTGTCTCCATTTTTTATGGGGTCTATGTATGCCTCAGAGAACATTACATCTATGTTATTTAGTAACATACTTTCTTATATTTTAGCATGAGGTTGTTTGGAAATACAATGAGATCTATGCAAGCCTCAGAGAACTATACACCCATGCTATTTGAATATCATATTACAAGTTCAAAGATGAATCTTATTCATTTCCTATTTTCCATGGTACCATTGAATTTTGAATCTCTACATGAAAGTATCATAAAAGAAGTATGTGGGTGACAGGGAATGTGATTTTTTGGAAGTACAATATGCAAATGATAAAAAAATCATGTGATTTGTCAATTATGTTCTTTTCATAAGAAAACTATACAGACCAAAATAATTGTTTGGTGATTATAATGGTGGTTAAGATATTTGCATAACCTTTTTGTCATTTTATAGAGTTTAGCATGACCTATTCTATTTTTTGTGCTTACGTGAAAACCCTTTACTCCTGTTGTTTGCTTGCTCGTCTGAATATGTTTTTGATGGCTACTCCAAGTGTTTTCACATCTAGAACCTTCAAAATGTTACTTCTATATTAATATGGTGTAGGGTGTTTCATCATTCTTCACAAGATAGATTGCTTATGTCGTTGGACAGTAATAGTTTACGTCTATGGAACTTGGTTGTAGCTATACAAGTTTGAGCTTTAAGGTATAATCAGGCTTCTATTAATATACTCACACATGGAATCATTGGACAAAATTATTGGACATATGGCATGTACAGGGAAGCATAAATGGATCTTTGGAGAGGATTGCACTGGTGCTGTTAATCACCAGTCATTGCTTGAGGTAAGAAATCAATGCAAGTTCACAATAAGTGCATCCGTGCAACATTATTATATTTTCAGAGTTGGTGATTTGGGTAGGTATTGTACCATTTCCAAAAGTGTAGTAAGCAGTCATGTTATAATCTCTCTTGAATGCTTAAGATTAATATAATTTATATCATAGATGTACAACTTGTGTTTGGGTACCCATAATTGGAAGGTCTGAATGAATTAGAATCTCAGACTGTAAGTTTACAATTACACTGTTATAATAGTTCTGTTTGAACTTGTAATTTTGTTGTAAGTGTTGACTTGATTTTATGATATGTGATTCCTTATGTACTTTAATTCTAAGTTACTAGGATATGGATTCAGATCCGGATCCGGATCCATATATGGATGCACTATATTTTTTAAAACCCAGGATCTGGATATTGCGGGGAAACGACAAGTACAAACAAATATAAGTTATCGCCAAAAAAGAGAGTTCATGTACCATAACCGATAATTTGATAAGTTGTGATGTTGATAATTTTAAAAACCATTTCAGCATGAACTTGAAGCAGGTCATAATAGTGTTTTTGTGAACCACATCCACATGTCCCTATCAACAGGGAATAAAAAATAAAGTGGTTTTCTTGAACACGATGGCAAGGCTATAGAACAGTGTAGGTGAACTGAGGAACAACATAGTACATAAAGATAAATCATCCCTTGACAACAGACCTTGACCATAAAGATATATCAAATTAAAAATGTTGAGAGCAGACCTTGATATTGATATATCAGAGTTCAAGAGCATATCTTGACATAAGGATAGATTAGACCTTGAGAAGGAATGGGGTTTATGCTTTTAGCCATTAGGTGTTTAGGATTTTTTAAGTTTTTCATTAAAAAATAATTTTTTTAGGGGGATCAATGGGTCATAGAAGCATTGGAAGTTGCAGTATCCGTTTGAAAATTTCAGGAATTGTTTGATTTTTTACATGATTCGCTTGAAAATTTCAGGATATTTTTTTATTTTTCACAGGATCCATTTCATGGGACCAGGATACATTTCCTTTTGCAAGGGATCCATTTCCATGGTGGATCTGAGGCAGATCTGATCCGGATACATATGGGATCCATGGATCCGTGGATCCTACACATTGGGGTGGTGGATCTGGTAACACGGCTTTAATTATACTTGTAGATGCATTTGTGTGTGTGTGTATTTACATGGGTGGCACCATATTGAATTACATGGAGCTTTACATGGACCCCTTTTCTCTTTCATTCTATTTGATAACTAATTGGACCAAAAATAATAATTAATTATACTTTAAATAATTTGAGTATGCATTATATATAAATGCAAACAATTGATTTTTTGTTATTAACTTATTTACCATTGTCTAATTATTTGTTCATAAAATTCACAGGCTGGATGGCAAAATCAATTTGTAGCTAGGATCAAGGTCTGTTTGAAAACTTCTTTGTTGGGGTGACGTTTTTCCTTTGCTTCTATAGATGATTGAGTCAGTGAATGGATTTATTATCGATCTATTATATTAAAATATGGCTTATTCTTTCAACTTTTTCCTCATTGTACCATGGTAAGTTGTTGCAATACTGATGTATTTACTTAACTTGGAAGAGTTACAAGAGGTAAGCTTCACAACTCAAAATGACTTTAAAATTGACCTTAATGTTAGTAAATCCTGTGTTGTTTATCCCATAACACCAAAATTGTACACCATAGCCACACATTAATAAATAACAAAATGAAAAGAGTCTGCATACCAAAATCTTGTAGGTCTGTGAGTTGGACTCTACATATTGAAGTTTACATATTGGAATTGTGGAAGGCTAAGAATTGGGAAGGTTTTTTTGTTCAATTATCATCTTCTCAGTTATCCCCATTCATGTCTTAATTGTCCATATTTGATACCCTTGCTTCCTTTAGCATCCCACCTTTGACGTGATTTGGAGTTAATTTTTTTAATGAATGCTATGGAACTGCCACTTGTTTCATAGGACCTGAGCTAGGCATTGTTATAGTCTTCCTCTTTATTGGTCTCCTGTTGCCCTGTTTCAAGGCACAATGATTAATTCTCTGTTCCTGACAACCGGTGTTCATAGTCACATAGGTTCTTTGTGAATTCCTTCACATGGGTGGTAAGAGAGTTTCGTTTTCAAAAATTGGCTACTTGGGTACTTCTCAAATTGGCATTAGAGTTCTTCGGTAGATGAACTTCATGGTGTATCCTTTTGTTGAGGTCTCAGATTGTAACAATTAGCAGTGTAAGTGTGAAATTGATGGTAATCAGGAGAATCCAATGAGGAAGTATGGGAATGTGTCACTAATACATGAGGTGAGCACAAAAAAACAAAAATCTAATAAGGAACTACTGACAACATTGGGGGAGAATGATCTTGCTTAGATTCTATTGGATATTTCATAAAGCTGAGAGTATTACTACAAAATGAGTTCATATGAATATCTTGTGCTTGATAGGTGCCCTCATTTGCAAGCACATTGGTTTATGAGTTAAAATTTCTATGGACTTGTGTAAAACGTATTGTTTTAAGTTAGAGGTCAATGATTTAGATTTGGTAATGATTTTTGACACGTTAAAATGCATGTGGGGAGGTCGCCCCATTCATAATGTCAATGATAAGATTGGAGTCCCATGCATTTATGATGTCTCAAATATCTAATTTGGATATTAGTTTTAGGCCATTGCATAAAATGAGTGCTTCTCTAATATTGTTCGTGGTTTTCCCATGCCCTTTAGGATCATGCAAATTTAGAATTGTCTTTCCTCTTGGTCTGTAATGAGTATCTTTCCCTAGCTCTACCTGGTTTCTTTTTGTTGTCCCTTCAAAGAATAAGATACTACCAGAGAGAGTGGTTTGAAATAGGGGAAGGATCTCATAAGGGGAGTTTGAATATTGAGTTCACTCCTTGAGACCTTATCATTTCACACATTGCAAATACTTAACTATATTGAGTTTCCTTAATGGAAGATTATCTTATTCCTCATGTTTCAATAATGGCTGTGTGTGTGAAAATATGGTTTGTAGTCTGGTACTCCAAGCATAAATTTGCATGTCCTTTGCCCCTGGCCCCTTAGTCACCTCCTTTCAAGTTTGTTTGAAAGCCATAAATGAAGAACTATAGTGCACAACTTGGAGAATGTGTGCCCTTATGATGGTTTTGTAATTATTCGGATTTGAGTGACCAAGCTTGGGTAAACTAGAACAAACAACATTATTAAAAAAATCAATAGTGTGAGAGTTGAGGGAGTGAATACCATGTTTGAGGAAGTTGGCTTGGATGTTGTTCATCTCTATTATGGTGATGACCTCATGCAAAGAAGTAAGGTATTTTGATTAATAAATAAGTATTAAGAGTATGCCATTGTTCAAACTGTTATAAATCTTGATTTACCTCAATCGTTTGTTTCTTGTTGATCGAAACATTGCTTTCTGTCTTTTGTTACTCACGGAGGTTCAAAGGCTTTGACTGGCTGCTTTGCATTTTTGTAATACTGAACCACAACAAAATTTCTAGCAGTTATTAAAGTACTCATGAATCATGTGATTAAATTGCCCATAAAACTGTGGCATCATTCACAATATGTGCTCTCATAAATATTAATGTGTTAAATAATTTTTTATATATCTGTAGATTGTTATAGTTAGTTAAAAAATTGGGTAGCTTTGATCTTGTAATTTTAATACTGAATATGCACTATAATATATTATGATTGGTATAATTTCTATCATAGTTATGGATAGTCTGACAAATTCTTTGATGATAATGTGAAGAGAGGACATTGGTAATGTCCCAGTAAAGGTTTCACATGGTAAGGAAAGCACTACTTGGCTTGTGGTGAGTTGGAAGTTGAATGTCGGTACTATGAAACATGGCATACCAAGCACAAAAATTGCTATGGCCTTCACATTATGTTAGGACTGTAGTGGAGAGTTTGTACCTTAACTTGAACAACCAGTATTTGCATCCCTTCCATTGTGAGATTATGGTTTGAAATTTATTTTTCAATGGGATTTCACACTGCAATCATCCAGGGAGGAGGTCGAGACTCGATGGTCATAGTGATAGTGCTTGGAACCAATAGTAACTTTCATAATTTACAAAGTTTGTCAATGTTGTAGAGTCTTTTAGGTCTCTTCATTGCTATCGATTAAATCCTTGAAAAGTTCTCACTTTATATGAGTTTTGTCCCATTGGTCAGAAAAAACTATTTCAGTTCCATGAAAGATAATTTTGAGTTATAGGTTTTTCCCTGCTCCCTTTAAAAATATCCACATAGAATGGAATTCACCCTAAAGAAAATGAAAATGATATGGATGTTTAAAATTATCTACACTCCACAAATTTCTTTAATCCAAAAGTCATAAATTCTTATTTGAATGCACAGCCAGAAAGCATACCCGGTCTTTGCATTATTTCTAACCAACCTTCACTAATATCATCGCCTATTAGTTCAGACAGATATGAAGAGTGTTCTTTCTTGGGTTTCAGTCTTATGCATTTGATAGGAACATGTGATATTCTATCACAACAATATCAAGCTTCAAGGAAGCTTACTTTGAATAGATCAAAGAGAAAAGTTTCTTCTGGGTTTATTACTAACTTTACAAGACCATCTCACTTTTCAAATGGTAAGAACCTTGGCTCAATAGCAGTTCATTACGTTCAATTTTTGTCATGATAAATAATGTTGTTTTAATTATCACATTGTCCACTAATGAATGCAATGTGTCATGATTTTTTGCAGTGGATTATCTAGAAAGTGCTGCTGAACATATTTACAGAAGATTTGTGTATTTTGTGCATTGTATCATTTTCATATGGACGTTCATTTTTCTTAAGACTTAATGTTTCATTCATTACATTTTAGTGGCACTAAATGGAATATTCTTTGATTTCTTAGCCAATATTGATTCATAAATTTGTTGTTTAACGAATTTCTAATATTTAAAAAGTGGCTCCACCCTAGAGGGTCTGTCTTGGCATTGTGTTCTGCCCCAATTTCCCATTCCTTTCTTGAATTTACTCCATTGACTTTGCATCCAGAACCTTCATGAGCCAAGCTTCTGTGATGAGTGGTGTATTCAGATGGAGCTTTATAACCAGTGTCATCCCAAAAAACTGATGAATATTGTCCTCCCTTGCTTACTTCCCTTGCATGTGGCTTGTGCCACCTTCTACCACCAAGTGATGGCCATGAATGCCAACAAGTGGTGTGACAAGCGCGTCCCATTTTCTCCCGAAAATCCCATCTAGGTTTTTTCACCATGCCGTTATTGTTGAGTGAGTTATATGATAAAGCAACAAACCTCATATTGCTAAGGCTATCATGGAGAGTTGTAGTTTCTTCATGATCCCAGTGATTGCTTCAAAATATGCTTGAGGGTTGTAGTTTCTTTGTAATGTTGTTAAGTGTCATATGACTAAGATTTGATATGATGAACAAGTTATTATTGTTGGTTGATTTATTTATAGCTAATTACACATGAGGTTATTACATCATGTACAACCCAATAGTAAGCCTTGGAATCCTACAAAATTGGCTCATTGAAGGGATACAATAACAGAAAGGGCATTATTCCTTCTGCAGGAGCCAATCTTATGAAACCTTTTGGGTTTAAAAAAATTCATTGGGAATTATGTAGTTAGCAATCTATTATTAACATGTCATGGCAGGTAGCTGATAAATGCTATTAGGTAAGAATAAAAATAGCATTGTCATTTTAGATAGCAAGGCATATTTATGATATCCTTATTTACCACATACAACAAGAGATTTGATGGGCTTATTTAAATAATGAAGTGAATTCAAAGAATTCCTAAGCATAACAATAATGTACTTTAATTTCAATCTACCTAGAGTCGAACGAGGACACCCTGCAGAACTTAAAAGTTATACAAGGTTAAGTCCTCTTTGCACATAAAAATATTGAAAGGATTGACTTACTTTTGATGCATTTTTCTAATACAATATACTACTTGCAGTTGATAACTGCTCAAAATGATTGTATAGCAAGGGGTGGCAGATGTATTCTAGGCTCTGGATACAAGCTCGTGAGAAGTCCCCATGGCCAAAAATAGGATAATACAATGGAATTTCCATGACATATGCAAACAAGGATACACCTACAAACTATAAGATTTACCAGATCCTTCCCATACAATTGTCCCCTTGTGCTAGCACCTTCAAAAGAGCTTGCAGAATGAGTTGTATTTTGCATGGTGCAGGTGGAAGTTTGTTAATATTCAAACTAGAGTTCAAAGAAATGTTGTTGAGAAAGTCACAATAACATAGCATAAAACCAAAGGAATATCACTAAAATTACCAAGACATACATTGCCATTTTTTTCAGCAGTGCTCTGAACTTGTTGAGGATGGCATCCTTTTACCTCCCGAGGAGGAAATTTGTGCTCTTATACCTGAAAAAGTAATTGAATTGCAAGAGATATATCTGGAAAAGAGAAATCAGCTTAGGAAGAGGCCACAAATAGTGGATGAGCAGCTTCAGCCAATAAAGAAACAAGTGGTAGCTTATCTACACTCACAACTTATTGCTATCAGGATAGTATTCCAGTTGGAGATGGTTATGTGGTCAAGTTACTCAAAGAACAATAACTGTTGCATAATGTGGAGGACCCAAAGCAGCCCAATAATGAGCCCCTATACATAGAACTTGATTGGGAATTTATATGATCTTGGTTTTTGATAAGCCACCAATGAAAGAGGCTGTTGTAATAGTTAAAAACATGCATGAGGGATTCAAGACCATGTATTTTGATGGTGCATGTTCCCAATTTGGAACAATAAATATGCTTACATTCTTCTCAACAAATCTTAGTCACTACCTTCTGTATGCCGATGAGCAAGTTGTGCATGAACCACAGGAGATCAGTGTCTGTGGTGATAAAGGCGCCCTCCTTGGCCTCAGGTCCTTTCTTCTTGCACTAAGGATAAGCTTCTTTGAAGGAAAATTCTAGCTGTTAGATTCCCTCCTTTTCCAGAGGGGAATCAGCTTCAAAGTCTCCATCCAACATTCCATATTTGAAGGGTATTAATCCAAGTTCTTCAATTAAAGGTGCTTCTCTTCTTTAAGTGATATAAGTTAAAGATGTGGTTATATCTATCAATGACTCAATGGTTCTCAACCCCAAAATTTGTCTCATGCTGGAAGATTCATAATGGAGATATCAAGCTTTATCCAGGTTCAAAAAGTATCATCAAAATATGTTTGTAATAACATTAAAGCCTTCAAATATGAGGCTATGTCTACTGGTTGTTTTGACATGTTGATATAGGTCTGTAATAATGAATTAGTAGCTTCATAATAGTGATAGATCAGATCTGAAGCAGTCCCAAACTGATGTGTGTTCAAGTGGTGGTAAGGGGGTTGATTTTTGATGGGATTGAGACTCCCTGACCATTTGCTGGATGGACAGGCTGAATTTTTCTCTCATCTGTTGTTCTCGGGGGGGGGGGTTGATTTTAGATCTGCATCTTTTATCGAACATAGACACACTTCTTCCTTTTCAAAGATATGCTTATATATCTTCTACACAATCTTTGAAAATCTATGAAAACTAAAGGAATAAACCCTGTTGTTCAAAGATTTCATCCTTTTATCCCACCAACTGTTTAAACCCCTCTAAAGTTTCAAGCTCCTCCTTGTGTTCTGAATCCACCTAGACAAATGGTTTCTAGGTTTTCTCCATTCATCATAGGAGACCTATTGGCATGAGACCAACATTACTCTAATATAATTGGCATAATTTTCATATGTTAGGTACTAATTCCCAAAATACTTTGAAATCAGTGGAACCAATCCACCAATTGATTGATTGATCTTCTTTGTTCCCTCAATGTTTGGATTCTTTTGCAATTATATGTCTAGTTAATAACTTTTGGAACTGAATTGTATGCATATGTGCAACTCAAGATATCTTTAGCAACCATGCTCCTACAAACTTCAATAGCATCCTTAAATAATTGTTTTTGTTGCTCTGCATAGAGCCTAGGTGCTCCAAGACCTGTCTTATTAATCTCAACTGGTTCATGATCATTAATATATGCTTAGGTCACGAACCTCCTTTGTTGATTGCATTTGTTTTATCATGGTTGGATGGCTTAGTATGATGCCTTGGAGTCCATATTGGTAGATCTTTGGTTCATGTGATGGTGACATGGATAATTTGTGATCTCATTTGATATGGATGGAGCTCTCTGAGACCTCGGCAGTTCTATGGATGATTGAAATCAAACCCATGCATGTTGTCCTATTTAATCCTCATACATGAATCAAAATGATTTCTGGGCACGTTCCTTGATGACCTAGGCATATGTTGAGCCTCCTAACAACCTAATTAGTTGATTTGGGATATTTTGGACAGTTCTAGTATTTGTTAGCCTCAAACAACAACAGATCAAATATGTCCCAGCCTTCAAATAACCATAAATCAAGAAAATCCAAGTATTGGTGTGTTTTGGGTACATTTTTTACAAGTTTATGCATCATAGCAATGGTAAAGTGGCTAAAACTTAGACCTGTGCACTTCTAAAAATGAGTAGCAGCAGTAAACAATGGATATTTGGGAAATAAATCCATGTTGTTGGGCACATACTAGGCTCTAAAAGTAGATGAGTTAAATTCAAATTACATGCATCATATTATCCCATATTGGTTAGACCCATTTGAATTAGTGTTGTGATCCTGAGGTAGAAGATATAAAAAAGGAGGAATTTCTGATATTTTTCCAGTTGTTGGTTTTTATCCATGACAAACTACTTAATAGGCTGAACTTCTACATGTCCCCAAATCTAGGACCATTTCTGTGTGGGAACAATCCTATTAGCCCATTTAAATGGGGTTTTGATTTGGTTGATTTTGATGAATGTACATGGCACCAAAGAAAAAAGACTTAGACGAGTTAAATTCAAATTACATGCATCATATTATCCCATCTTGCTCAAACCCATTTGAATTAGTGTGTTGTGATCCCGAGGTAGAAGATATAAAAAAGATGGCATTTCTGATATTTTTCCAGTTGTTGGTTTCTATCCATGACAAAGTACTTAATAGGATGAACTTGTACATGCCCCCAAAGCTAGGACCATTTCTATGTGGGAATAATCCAATTCGCCCATTTAAATGGGGTTTTGATTTGGTTGCTTTTGATGAATGTACTTGATTCTTGTCTTTATTTGATGCTAAAGTATATAAGGTTTTAATATATATGTTTGATGAATCATTCTGGAATATAGACTGGATAGGTTTGATGAAGCATTTTCAAACAAACCAAAAGCTACACAGAATACATAATCAATGGTTGTTGTGACAGAAAATACTTCAAAGTTCAAACTATGCCCATATTTGGAATTTAGTTTGTTTATTTCCACTAAACTTGCCCAAATCTGTTGCAGCATGGGACTAGGATGCTTAGACCTGCTAGATCTACTTAGAATTGGACCATATTTGGACTTAACTCTGCTTGGGATTAGGGACAGCCCTAAATTCACTCAAGATCTGCCCAGAATGTGGAGAAAATAAGATCTTTATTGTTGTTCTTTACTTGCAGATTGACTAGACTTCTTGTTGCTGGTTGATGCTAAATCATGGCTGCCACTATAAAGAAGATTCCCACATTATACCCAAGACCGATCTTGTTGTTGTTTGGAGGGTTGAGACATGGTTAAAACATACCCAGAACTGTCTAGAATGTGCAGAAATGCTAGGAAACAACCCAACATGGAGTGCTGCTACAAGAATTAGGTTGCTTGCTTCCCATAATTCAGAATAAATAGGTTTTACTTATGTTCCCTTCCACAAAATTGTTCCCAATGTGCTCATATTTACCCAAATATGCTTCTTAGTGCTATGCAAGGGCCATAATAGCACTAATTGCTACTAATTGAAGACTGGAGTATGCCCATAATTTGAGACGAATAGGCCATGACTCACAAAACTGCCTAGATCTAATGAATGTTTCCATTGTTGAACTATTCTGCTTCAAACAAGGCCCTAGTTCAAGGTCAAACAATCAACATATTCCATGAAGCATTATCACTAGGGCATCATCATCTAGGATCTAGCACTTAGGACCAAATCATTCAATATCCCTCACATACACTCCCTGGATGAGATTGTGATGAATGTGGTCACCCATGCAAAATGGGGCGTAACACCTCTTATTAAACTTGTCATAATTGAAAGATAGTCCAAGCTGCAAAAATTCTTGTGTGACACAGATTGAGCTTGGGGATCATGAAAAACATGATTGTCATGATTCCATAAAAGATATTGTCCCAAAAAATGCATCATGGATGGGTGTCCCAAAAGCTGCAGTTACAAATATCACTTCCATGAATAGATAAGTGATGAACATCTCTATGGTAATGCACATTCTTGTCATAAGAAATGTGAAGTGGATGGAATTCATGAAGATATTGTCCCAAAAAATGCACAATGGAGGGGTGTCCCAGGATTTGCAGTTACAAGGATCACTCCCATGAATCGACAAGCGATGAACATCTCTATCGTAATGAGCATTCATGTCATAAGAAATGTGAAGCAGATGGCATTTGTGAAATTTTCACTGAACTTGTACGACATACAAGCTCATTTCATAGCACGTCTCTGAACAAAATGGTCTGCAAAAGGATTATTGCATTGCCATTACACCTTTTAAAAGATGTTGTGCATTATTGTAAGGTTAGATATCAAGCTTATGGGTATTTTTGTTAACGACCCATCAATCATTCTAGTTTACATAATACAACTCATGGGAACATGAAGAGTGTCAATTTTGCATCAGATCGGGAATTTTGATATCCATTGCCCAAAATATACTCGAGGGGAATCTTGTTTATTTTTCATGTGCAACATTGAGAGCCATTCTCTTGTTGAATGGAGACATTTGGTCAAGGACCAGGATGTGGAACCAGTCTTGCATTGGGGTAACTTAGCCTTGTGTTGAGTAGCCATTCTATTGAATGGATACATCTGGTCACAGACTACGATGTGGAACCAGTCTTGCATTGGGGGAACTCAGCCTTGTGCTGAGTAGCCATTCTTCTAAATGGGACATCTAGTCAAGGACCAGGATGTGGAACCAGTCCAACACTGGGGGAACTCATCCTTGAGCTGAGTAGCCATTCTCTTGAATGGAGACATCTGGTCACGGGCCAAGATGTGGAACCAATCAAGCACTGGGTGAACTCAGTTGAACTGAGTGGCCATTCTTTGAATGGAGGTACCTGATGAACTAGTCTAGGACTGGGGGACTCGGCCAATGGATGAGGGCGATTCTCTGGGAGAATGGAGGGGCTTGGTCAGTTACCAAGTATTTGACCTTGAAGTCATATGATGCAGCCTAGAGCTGAGGCACCTAGTCAGTTACCAAGACATCACTGTAAGCCCTAGACTAGGTCTGGGCATGTGAGGCACTCCTTCCCTCGATCTGTGGGATTTGTAATCTTCTCCAAGGATTAGCTACCCCTGGTTAAGAAACCTAGTACCCGATCTTGGTGGCACAAGGACTTTGAGATAAAAGCATTAGTAATTCTCTCCATTTATGATGATGTACTTTCAGTGGGTTTGAAGGACACCCTATGACCACTTGTTTTGACCACAAGGCACTTGGAAAAGGTTAAAAGGTAAAATTCAAAAATACATAAGGATCTTTGGACCACCAAGGAGTCAAAGTGAAAGTACAAAAATACCTCTAGAACCACTAAAGGTGAAAGACAAAAAGACAAAAGAATAAAATATTATTATTTTCTTTTTGAGTTTTGGCCCACTTCCAAGTAATTCAAAGGCTATAAAAGATTATCTACTCAATTCATTTGACACACTTGCTTATCATCATTTAGTTGCTCCTGGATATTCACTCTGGAGAATAGAGAAGGTTCTGGTATTTTTGGGTTATATGCCATAGCATGGAGGCTTTCTAGCCTTCATCAACAACTAACTACATCCAAACCCTAAGGAACTAGGGCATCACTATAGATATCCAAATATTGTAGGGTATCTTCTTCACTTCTTCACGTGCTAGGGCACTCCCATAAACCCTCATGGAAGCAACAATAAGGTCACGGATAGCTCTTATACATCCTCAGGCAGTCTCCATCCAAGCTTGTGTTAGAATAATCAACCCATAGTTTACCCATTTAGACATTAATTTAATTATTTCTGTCTTATTAGCCTAGTTCATGTGTGCCACCTTGTGCAAGTTGTCTTTTACCTATCCATAGTGGTCAAACTTGCCTCATTTGACTCATGTAGCACATGGGAAAGCCCAAGGAATCAAATCTACTTTATTCCTGGCCTCCTAGGTGCCCTTCTTCTTTTTCTGCTTTATTCCCTGCTTTTTCAGTGTTTGAAGGCAAATAGAAAAGCTAGACTAGGTGAGGTGAACTAGTTTTTTGTCCTCTTCATCCTCCACTCTTTTCTCCATGAAAAAGCATGTATGAGCTTCCATTCCACCACTCTTTAGCTTGCCTAATCCATTTTGCTAATTTGTGATCTCCATGACAGATTTGGGATCAACTTTTTACACCTATGGGGGATTTGCTTATTTTTAGTAAGCCTGCTTTATGCTAGATTTGAATTGCTCCTCATGCATTCGAATCCCTGTTGTATGTTATTTATTCAGCAACCTATGTTATTACAGGGTTGGCTATTGTACACTGATTTAATACAGTTTAGTGTTCAGCTCCAATTTTCAGTCTCTTTGTGAGTGATTTTGCATGATCAATTGTTAATTGTTGTGAGTAAAATTAATCTATCACCTGGTTCAATTTACACATGGTATCAGAGCTATTGTAGATTGTTTCTCTCCTTCAAATTTTTTTTTTGCATGTTCGACATCAGTGACTGGGAGCCTTCTACTGACAACCGGGACAGATTTTCTAAGCTATGGATCAATCACAGAAAACTATCTTGACTCCCTTCAATTTATTTGAATGGAAAGCAGAGATGAAGATACTTTTGAGAGCAAAAGAACTCTACAGGGTGACTATGGCAACAGAAGCAGAGCCCAATGCAGCTGCAGAGAAGATAAAATGGCACAACAGGAGGGATGAGGCTTATGGCCTCTTGTGTCTAAGTATTTCTAGAGACCTCATTTTCCATCTCGATGGATTGACATCACCGAATGAAGTATGGGGAAAGCTTGCTGATATTTTTGGAAAGACAGATGAGATGAGGGGACATCAAATTGAAAATGAGCTGATTTCTCTGAGTCCAAATAGCTTTGAATCCCTGTAGCTATATTTCTCCAAGTTCAAAGCACTAGTTTTGTAGCTGAAACAGTGTGGGATCGAAAAGAAAGATGATCAGCTCGTACTGGCTATCCTCTCAAAGCTAGGTCCTGACTATTCAGTGTTTGTTTCGACCTTCTATGCCACAAAACTGACAGCTCGAACCTGGAAGATGCCTAGCCTTGCAGATTTCATGGAATCTCTCACACAAGAACAGGACAAGCTGGTGATGATGGGCACCATCAAACCATCCAAAGATCAAGCTTTGATTGCTGGAGATTCGAAGGTGGATTCAAAAGGAAAAAAGAAAGCTAAAAATCCACCTGAACAAAAGAGAGACAAGAAACAGTCTCCAGAGGATCCACAAGGTCCCAAGAAGAACTACCAAAAGAAGAAAAACAAAGGTGAAATGAACAAGTGCGCATACTGCAATAAGGGTAATCACTCTGAAAGCTCTTGTATGAAAAAGAAAATTGATATGCTGACCCAACTCCTGGAGAAGAATGGCATCTCCCTTCCAGAAATCTCAAAGAAGAGAGAAGGAGGATCAAGTTCAGATGACAGAGAGAGAGTTCATGCATTGGTTGCTGGCACATCAAGCTCACCCAGTTTTATCATTGATTCTGGAGCTTCAAGACACATGGTTTCGACTAAGGAGGCCTTCTCCTCACTGGACAAGTCGAAAGGACCATCTATAGTACTGGGCGATGACTCTCTCACTGAAAGTTTGGGTAAAGGAAGAATAGGTCTTGATCATGGTCAGTTCAGCAATGTGCTGTATGTTCCTGGTCTTGCCTCCAACCTCCTATCAGTGTACCAGATGACCCACACTAGGTCTCCTAAGAAAGTCATATTCTCCCCCGATGAAGTTGAGATCACAGAGATCTCAACTGGTAGAGTCATTTCAAAAGGAGTTGCGAATCATGCTCAAAAGGTATACATGTTCTCACACTTCCTACCTTACTCAAACCCCTTTGCTCTTCTGATTCATGCTAATGAAGCAAGCAAGCTTTGGCATGAAATATTTGGCCACCTAAACTACAAATATCTTTCTGATCTTAGTGAAAAAGAGATGGTCATAGGGTTTCCCAAGATAAAATTTTCCAAAGGAGTCTGCTAAGGTTGTATCCTAGGAAAACACCCAGAGCACAAATTTTGAGAGAGCTTGTAGCTAGGGTTTTCACCCTAGCTTGTGCTAATGAGCACCTACTAAGGAATCTGGATTCCTTAGTAGCAGTTCGATTGATGTAAATGAAAATAAACTAAACTAAAACAAAAAAAGTAAATAACAGAAAGTAAAAACAACAAGAAGATGTATAAAAAGTATTTTTGTATTTGTATTACCTCTGATGAAGAGGTTGGTGGAGTCTGTTGCGCTGATCCAATGTCGGTGGCTCCGAGCTCCGAGCTGCTCCTTCTCCTTCTCCGATGGTGGAAAATAGGCCAAAAATGGGTTCTCAGCAGTGAAAATAGCTTGATGGTAAGCTAGGGTTTCACGAGACGTTTTGGCAAAGTAAGGGTGCTATGACTGTGGATGTTTAAATGAGGGGTCTCCACCACTTATTTATAGTTTTTTAGTGGTGGAGTGTTGGCCCATGGTTTTGGAAACCATGTGGTTTAGGGCAGCTTGTTTAGGGTTTTTGCTGTTTTAGGGTTTTCCTCCTTTTTCCTCATTATTTTTATTCCTTTTCTTCCTTTTGGGGATTTTTGCTATTTTTAGAGGAATTTTGGTTATTTTTGGAGGAAAAAGGGGTTTTTTCGCCTTTTGGAGGCATTTTAGGCCTTTTGGAGCCTTTTTAGATGGTTTTATGGCCTTTTGGAGGCATTTTAGGCCTTTTGGAGGCTTTTTAGTGGGATTTTCAGGGAAATATGGTAGGCAAATGGACAAATGAGCCATGTAGTGAGGTAGATGAGGTAGTTAACCATTTTTGGGTGTTAACAGAGCTAGTCATGAGAGAACCTCTTCACCCCTCGAGCTGATCCACAGTGATGTTGCTATCCCATTCCCTCATATGTCCATGAGTCAGGACAAATATGCATTGACCTTCATTGATGACTTTTCCAGGTATTGCTGGGTTCACTTCCTGAAACACAAGTATGAAGTTTTTGGCCTATTCAAAGTCTTTAAGGCTTTGGTTGAAAACCAGTCTGGAAGGAAACTCAAGGCTCTCAGATCTGACAATGGTGGTGAGTATGTCAAGTCTGAGTTTATTAATTATTGTGCAGATGCAGGTATTCAGATGCACCATTCTATCCCTTACACACCACATCAAAATGGTGTTGCTGAGAGGAATAACAGATCACTGAAGGAGATGGCAACATGCATGATGGAGGCCAAAACTTTGCCACCAAAGTACTGGGACGAAGCTGTCAAATGTGCAGCCTATATTCAGAATAGGGTGCCTCACAAACATCTTGATGGCATGACTCCCTTCGAAGCATGGAGTGGGCACAAGCCATATGTCACCCATTTCAGGATTTTTGGCTCAAAGGCTTGGGCTAGAATTCCAACAGAGAAGAGGAAGGATTTGTAGCCCCAAAGCCAAGAGTGTATTTTTGTTGGATACTCTAAAGATTCAAAAGGGTACAAACTGATAAATTTGAGCACAAAAAAAGCCTTCATCGAAAGGTGTGTTCAGTTTGAAGAAGAACCCCTTGCAGCAGTGGAAGTTGGTGAAGCCTCTTCACCACCTGAACCTCAAGAAGTAAGTAAAGAGTTTGTTGAACATGCTGATTCTGATTTGTCTGATGGAGATGAGTTTATTGAAGACCCTAACAGCCCTACAAGGCCAAAATGGGCATCCAAGACACTACATGCAGCAGGAGAGCTAGCTGGGGATCCCAATGACCCAAGGAGGACTAGATCTCAGTTTGAGAGTGGTCTATGCATGAAGGATCCTATGTTGGATGAAAAATGCTATTTGATGGTGGAGTCTGATCCTAAAACATATGAAGAAGCAGCAGGAGATCCAATATGGAAAACAGCCATGAAGGAGGAGTTCAGCTCACTCCAGAAGAGCAACACATGGGAGCTAGTGGATCTTCCCCCAGGGAGAAAACTAGTATAGTGTAAGTGGGTCTATAAGACCAAATTTGCTGCTGATGGTTCACCACTGAAGTACAAGGCCAGATTGGTATCCAAGGGCTACTCACAGGTTCATGGCATACATTACATTGAGACTTTTGCCCCAGTGGCAAAGATGGATTCCATCAGGCTAGGCTTAGCCATTGCAGCCTCAAGGCAATGGGAGGTACATCACATGGATGTAAAATGTGCCTTCCTGAATGGAGATCTCACTGAAGAGATATATATGCAGCAGCCTCAAGGTTTTTCTACTAACCCTTCTCTTGTGTGCAGGTTGAGAAAGTCATTGTATGGGATAAAGCAAGCCCCCAAGGCTTGGTATGCCAAGATCGATAGCTTCTTGCTATCACTCAATTTTTTTCGGTGCAAATCAGATCCAAATGTCTATTTGAAGTTAGTTAATGGTTCATTAATGATCATTGTGTTATATTTTGATGATCTCCTCATTACAGGAAGCTCAAAGGCTGAGATTGATTCCTTAAAAGGAGCTATGAACCAAGCCTTCTCCATGACAGATTTGGGGCTCTTAAGTCAATTTTTGGGGCTTGAGATTGCTCAAACCAAAGCTGGAATCAAGGTGCACCAGTCCAAATATGCCTTGGAATTGTTGAACAAATTCAAAATGAAGGATTGCAAAGCAAGCAAAACTCCTTTCCTTTCAGGAGTGAAGCTGGAAGAAGTTGATTCTTCACTGATGGTAAACAATACACTGTATAGGCAATTGATTGGATGTTTGTTGTATCTGACACATACTAGACCTGATATTTGTTATGCAGTAAGTGTGGATTCTAGATTCATGGATCAGCCTCAAGAAATCCATTGGAAAGTAGCCAAAAGGATCCTTAACTTTGTTCAGGGAACAAGGACACATGGGATCTTCTATAAAGCAAAATCTGATCTTGATATGATTGGATTTACTGACAGTGATTGGGCAGGTGATAGCACAGATAGAAAGTCCACATCAGGATATGTGTCCATGCTTGTAGAAGGGCCAATTAGCTGGTCAAGCAAGAAACAGAGTGCCATTGCACTCTCATCTACAGAAGCAGAGTACAGAGGAGTTGTTAATGCAGCAACTCAATGTTTATGGTTGCAGGGTTTACTTGGAGAGTGTGGATTCGAACCAGAGTAATCAAATACCATATACTGTGATAACCAGAGTACCATTCAAATATGCAAAGATCCAGTTCAGAAGCAGAGAACCAGACACATTGAGATCCATATGCACTACATCAGAGAGCTTGTGCATGATGGCACCATTCATCTACTCTTCTACTCATCTTCAGAACAAGTAGCTGATATCTTCACCAAAGAATTTTGTGAGAAGACCTTCAGAAATCTAAAATCACTGCTAGGGATTGCTGATCATGCTGTGAAAGCATGAGTGAAGACAAGATTCCAAAATTTTGTTTTACAGTCCATGTTTAAGGGAGGATTTTCCCAAGTTGGTTTTGCCTCTTTCCTTGTTTAAATGGACATGCAGTATGTAAAGGGTGACTAAGACTTGTTGTTAGTCCCTATAATTTTATGATATATTAATCATAAGTCAGGCTTAAGGGGGGGTGTTATAATAATCAACCCACAGTTTACCCATTTAGACATTAATTTAATTATTTCTGTCTTATTAGCCTAGTTCATGTGTCCCACCTTGTGCAAGTTGTCTTTTACCTATCCATAGTGGTCAAACTTGCCTCATTTGACTCATGTAGCACATGGGAAATCCCAAGGAATCAAATCTACTTTATTCCTGGCCTCCTAGGCGCTCTTCTGCTTTTTCTGCTTTATTCCCTGCTTTTTCAGTGTTTTAAGGCAAATAGAAAAGCTAGACTAGGTGAGGTGAACTAGTTTTTTGTCCTCTTCATTCTCCACTCTTTTCTCCATGAAAAAGCATGTATGAGATTCCATTCCACCACTCTTTATATTTCCTAAGCCATTTTGCTAATTCGTGAGCTCCATGACAGATTTGGGATCAACTTTTTACACCTATGGGGGATTTGCTTATTTTTAGTAAGCCTGCTTTATGCTAGATTCGAATTTATCCTCATGCATTTGAATCCCTGATGTATGTTATTTATTCAGAAACCTATGTTATTACAGGTTTGGCTATTGTACACTGATTTAATACAGTTTAGTGTTCAGCTCCAATTTTCAGTCTCTTTGTGAGTGATTTTGCATGATCAATTGTTAATTGTTGTGAGTAAAATTAATCTATCACCTGGTTCAATTTACACAGCTTGTTCATTCCCTAAACCTATAGATAGGTCTTGGGAAGAACTTCAAGCATCCCTAAAGCTACCTTTGGGCACATTTGGGTAGCCACCCAGAATCCCAGGAAGGCTCAAGCTGAAGGCTGAGATCACGGACAACCACGGAGCAAGCTCCGGGAAGTAGACAATAGTTCTGGGAAGAATAAAAGAGTCTGGACAGCTCTATTCTACTCACATGTAGTCAAAAGGAAAACTCGGGCAACCCTAACTTTTAACGGGCATCCTGTAAAAAGTCTCGAGCAGCTGTACAGAGGTTCGGGTCGGGTATCTCCATCTTCGGGCGGTTGTGTTTTAGCTAAAAATAGATTCTACATTGATGATTTGAGCTACATTACCTTCATGAATCTTATTTTAATATTGATGGTTTGATATTTATCTCTTACATTGTCTCTTTCTTGCATGTGACAGAAAATGATGTTGGAATTTGAGAAAGCTAGGCCTAGGAGCTATCTCTTCACATAGATAGTTTCCTAACATTAAATGATAAATAACTAATTCAACAACACTTTCGCTAAGCAAGAATGGGCTCATTTAAGTACATGAAACCATGTTGGTGTTTAGCACGAATATCTTGACAATTTTTATGGTTTGTTTATTGCTTTTGTTTGAAGCGTTTTGTTGATTTTTGAAGTTCATGTGTATTTTGGTTAAATATTGTGTTAAGTCCTTTGAATGCTTCTAGTTCTCATTCGATGCTTGATTTAATCCCTTTTTGTAGCTTGAATCAAGGTTGGTTTTAGGGTTTGAGAAAAGATTATTTTATTAACTTTTAGTTGCATGAATTAATTGTCTTTAGTTTTTCGATTCTTTTATGCTGATTGTAAATTTTCTTTGCAAATACTTGTTGTTATTCAAAAAAATAAACGATATCTACATAGATAAGCGAAGAAAAAAATGTTCTATGCACTAGGTTCCTATGCATTGATCGTAGGATACCTATTGTCACAAGACCAACATTCATCTAATGCAATAATCAATTGGCATAATTACAATGCATACTCGTATTAGCCTCCATGACCATAATTGGCTAGTGGAGGCCAAGATCGAGCGTAATGTATGATTCTATCAGTTTATCAGTTTGTCAAGATTCAGGTCCCCACATGTCCATGGGACCATTAAGGGACGAGATAACAAGTGGAGTCCCCACTTGCCCTGAATCTAGTCGGTGCAGTTGTGTTTCACTGACACCTTCCAGTTGTTACTTATGAGTCTACATGTTCTATTGATCATGATGTGATTCATGTTATTTGACTAATGTTGTTGTTCCTCTATTTTGATAATATTCTATAAATCAGTGAAAGATTCACCAGTTTTTACAATTTTTTATAATGAAGTTAAATATTCACCAAGATTTTACAATATCTTATAACTTAGTGAAAGATTCATCAAGATTTTACAACATTATATAATAAAATGAAAGATTCGCCAAGATTTTACAACATTATATAATAAAATGAAAGATTCGCTAGGATTTTACAACATTGTATAATAAAATGAAAGATTCACAAAATTTTTTATATATACATATTATATTATTGATAAAATTGCCTTCAAATTTTCCTATATATCGGAGAGATTCGCACATTTTTTATACATATAAATCTAGGGGGGGTTCTTAAAATCATCCCTGGCGGAAGCCCTTCCCGCAGTATGAACACTTGAGTTTTTCCTTTCCATGATGCCCTTTTCTTTTGTTCTTCTTTGAGCTGGAAGGCTCTTCATGTTGCTGGTTTTCAACTTTAGGCTTAGGAGCTTCAAATTTGGTTTTTGGGTTCTTGTACTGCTTTCCTTTACCCTTCAGATATTTGGGCCCCGAGAATATAGGGATTTATCATGGGAGGATCTAATGATCCACATATGGGAAAGCTTATCATGTTCACTTGTTAGGGACTCAATGAAGGAATTAAGTGAAGGAATCTTCCATCCAGGGGTTGTGAGCTTCCCCGCACAAAATGTAGAGACAAACACCGAATAATCAACTCCAAGTTTGGATAGTATGGAGAGGATGAGCTGATCATCCTCCTTATCCACCTTACATTGCTTCAACAATAAGACAATGTGCTTGAACTTTGTGAAAAAATCATTTAAGGTCTCGAAATTGGAAGGATACAGAGACATCAACTCGTTTTCAAGCTGGTACACTCTCAAATCATCCTGTTTTCCATACAGGGTTTCCAATTTGTCCCAAATTTCCATTGGAGTCTTTAATCCTGAGAGATGGAAAAGACAATCTCGGGAAATAAAGAGGCACAGGAATCTGAATGCTTCATCTTTCTTGTTCAAGAATCTAGCTTTGTTTGTCACAGAGGCAGGCTCTTCTTCAGTGTCCATAGAAACCCTATAGAGTCCTCTGGAACATAACTAGATCTCCATGTCTCCTTTCCATGAATGGAAATTGAACGAAGTCAAGAGTTCCATGGAAGAAGCCATTTGAAACTGCTGGAGCGAATGCTTTTCACCTGTTAAAACCTACAAATCACAACAAAAGGGGAACTGTAAGGTCGGACAGCCTACACATTTTAGGCTTTAATCACACCCAACATAGTTGATCAAGCAAGCTTGATCAACAATTCCTTTACTTGGGGTATTAAGTGGTAAGCCTTGGCTTCTGGTGCAGTGCTGGAGTTTTGAGCTTTTGCTCAATTTTTCATGCAAGATTTGTCAAAAACCTTGTTTTTGAGAGATCTAAGCTTCGTCCTGCCGTGAGCTCTAATACCATATTAATTTGTCACAGTGGTCTAGGAACTAAAAACACAGTCTCACAAAGAATACAGAAAAAATATGCATAAAATTGGAAAAATGGTGTTGCAATGGGAGTAGCAGCTCTATATAATCAATGAATAATACAATATAATGATCATGCAATCGCTGTGTCTATAGATAGAGAATTAAATCGTTGTGTCTAGAGATAGAGAATTAAATCTCCATATCAGGGGTCAGACATACTAATGAGGAAAAAGGATTCATCGAGCAATGAATCAATGGCCTTTGTTCCCTTGGTAATACGAGGAAGGTCACATATAAGCTCAGTGAAGATGAGAGACTTCTTAGAACTAGATTTGGAAAATTCCAACTCATATTCCAAGAGAATCACAATCCAGCATGAGTATTTTCCACCAAGTACTTGATGATTCAATATATAATACATGGGGTTGGAATCTGCATATACTATGGTATTAATTTGTCACAGTGGTCTAGGAACTGAAAACACAGTCTCACAAAGAATACAGACAAATATGCATAAAATTGGCAAAATGGTGTTGAAATGGGAGTACCAGCTCTGTATAATCAATGAATAATGAATAATAAAATACAATGGTCATGCAAGATGCATGAATTCTAAGACAATTTGAATTCCCAAGGAGGTCATTTGAATTGAATGAATGGGTGTAGCTTAACTGACCGTAAGCCACAGTAAACACACTAGTTAACCAACATATCAAGTGTCGATTGAATCAACTGAGTCCTAACTGAAGTCGAAGTGCAATGAATGAATGAGTCTAACTGAAAGTAGCTCAGACACATGTCACTACATGCAAATCGACAAGTGGTAGTGCATCAATAACTCCAATGAACCTCGATGAGGTTAACTGAAGTCAACTGGTAATAAGAAGTGGTTGTAGGTGCCTGTGTTAGCTCTAGTTCATAAATAATCATTAAAATAATTAAATAATGAATGGAGGCATCTTCAACACTTAACTTAATTGATTGTAACC
Organism: Pseudotsuga menziesii; assembly: GCA_001517045.1. NCBI lineage: Eukaryota > Viridiplantae > Streptophyta > Pinopsida > Pinales > Pinaceae > Pseudotsuga > Pseudotsuga menziesii. The sequence goes on along the minus strand of LPNX010983004.1, from coordinate 1,426,557 downwards.
ATTAGTTGTCAATTAGGTGCATTTATGACACTCAAATCACTCCCAGAGTGATCCAGTTGGCCTCCCCAAATGAAGGAGAAGGCTTAGTTGGCCTCCTTGACTAAAGGTAGGCATGGGTGTGCTCATGATGATGTCATACAGTGCTCCTCTGATGTCAATTAAGTTAATAAAACTTAGGATAGTGGTTTAACAAGGCCAAATTGACCAAATTAAGTTTGCATGGTGGGTAAATGTCTCCAACATGTGGTTGTGTGGAGAAAAATGTAGTGGCGGAACTTCTAGACCGCGATGACCGTGGCCAAAGAAAATTTCTCCACATGTGAATATCAAGTTTCAGAGTCTAAAAGAATCTTACTCAAATAATAGATCACATGTTCATGATCATGTTTGTCCATCTGAACTAAAACCATACCAATGGTTGAAAGGGATGCAGCCACATACAGGGAATAATCCTTGGTATAATTTGGTGGTTGCAGAACAGGTGCATGTGTGATAGCATGTTTGAGATTATTGAACGCATGTTGCACCAATTCATCCCAAACAAAGGAGGTGTCCTTATTCAATAAATGCATGGAACCATGTGTTTTTTCAGCGTAATTACAGACAAAGCAATGTAAAAAGTTTATCTTCCCTTGCAAACTTTGGAGTTCGGTAACATTCATTCGGGTGGGTAAGGGAGGGATAGCTTTGATATTCAGAGGGTCTTTGCGGATGCCATCCTTAGACATAATAAAACCAAGAAATTGACTAGTCTCAACATAGAAAACACACTTATGTGGGTTCAACCATATATTATAGTGGCGACATCTGAGAAAAATGGTTCTCAGATGATCAACATGGTGATATCGCTACTTCGAATGAGAAGGAAGGTCGTCAAGATAGGGTTCCACAATGTTTTTTATGTCATGTAAAGCATATGACATGGTGCATTGGAAGGTAGTGTTAGCATTCTTCAAACCAAAAGGAAACTTTTTATAGGAGAAGGTTCCCCATAGGAAGATAAAAGTCAATCTAATGGGAGTATCTCAATATGATTATAGCCAAAAAAGCCACCCATAAATGAAAATATGACACTTTCGGCACAGTTGTCGATGATTTGATTGATGTAGGGGGTGGGGAAGTTGTCCTTGGGACAATCCCGTTTCAAATTCTGAAAATCAATACAAACCCTAATAATACCCTGCTTTTTATTGTCAGGGACTATGTTAGACACCCATTCAGTCAAAGGCATGAGGTAAATAAAACCAACCATAAGAAGTTTTTCAATCTCTTCCTTAATGGTAGATGATTTCCTTGGATGTAATTAATGGAGCTTCTGGCGAACTGGCTTGGCACCAGGGTAAGCTTTAATATTGTGGACTACAATGGAGGGATCTATCCCCATCATTTCTTCATAGGTCCAAGCGAAAATATATTTGAATTCTTTAAACAAGGTTGTATAAGACTGTATCTCTGAAGGGGAGGAGTTTTGGCCTATCTGGATGTTCTCTAAGACGCCTGGTTTCACTGATATATCAACAGGAATAGTTTTGGTAATGTTACTTAAATTACCCTCATATTTGACATCATGGGTGAGTATCGGGGGCTGAGGATTGGTTACTATATCAAATGAAATAGTTGTTGCAAACTATTCTTCTACAATATGGCAATGGGGAAGGAAAGAAGATCGGTGGTGACGATATTTCTAGGGCATCTCATCTAAGGACATAACTTCCATGATAGGGGAGTATATGTGAAAGATAATCTAGAGACGAGGGTGGGGGGGGGGTTCTAGCTAATACGATAGGTGATATGTATCTGAAGCCACCAAAAAAGAATCATTGATGGAAATGTCACTAGTAGACTGAATAGCCTCATACATTTATTCAAAAGGACTCATTGATGTCGAATCAACAATGGACTTTCCTTTATCTATTGTAGAAGTAGATATCATGTTTATGGATGCTTCTTGTGAAATAGGAGGAGGATTAGATAACGGAAAGATTTGTATGAGTGAGAAATATTTGATAAGGCCTACTCCAATGTGATGATATTGAGGGGTTGTGGAATCCAAAAGTGGAACAATGTTTGTAGTATTTGAAATCACATTGGATGAACCAAAATATAACTAATCAATGGTAACAATCATCCCTTGGAATGGGAACTAGACCATCCGAAAAATGAATGAAGCAACAACTTGCATTTCATAAAACTAGTTTTGACCTAGAAGAAGATTGTAATCTAAAGGAGCATCAACAACTTCAACGTGAATTGAGACTGATTTTCCTCCCAGTTTACCTAGAGAGAGGGAAGTAGTACATAATGTTGAGATCTGCAACCACCAAAATCCTTTAATGTCATTGGTGAACGGTTATTCTTGAGAGAACCGATAGCTCTCCAATAGGATAAAGACATGACCGGAGTTGAGGCTCCCTTGTCCAACATGGTACGATGGATCATCTTCCCAATAGATTTTGTGGACAATTGGAAATTCAATTGATGGGAGAGCCTAGATTTAAATCATCTAGTTTGAAAGTGACAATGTTATTGTTTTCAAGATCCAGTGCTCCGAGGACTGATAGAAAATTATTTTGTTATGTAGGACATGTTTGGAGTACCTTGAGAGTTGACATAGCGCATGATGCTTGATCCAGATATTCCACTATATTATAGTATTGGGAGGCATGTGCATTAGGATTAAGTATGGATTTTCAAAGTGTACCCTTAGGTGGGTGAAGAATTGCATCAAGAGAAGTTTTTCAATCTGAAGACCATTAGTGGGAGGAGTAGTGGATGTTGAAGTTTTTTTGGGTGGATAATTAACAATTTTCTTTTCTGGAGGAGGGCCATAGCTTTGGGATCGAGTATTGATATTAATTGATTCACTTGACATCATTTTGAATTCATCCATGGAAGATGAAGAAGGCCCATGCAAAGATTGATGGTCAATTAATTGGTGTTGGGTAGGGAAAGGGTATGTAAGGACTTCCAGGTTGGGGGTAATTTCAAAAAATTACTGATTTCCTCACAATGAGGACACTCTTTAGTGAGGTGGTCACCTCCACAAATCAGGCAGGGAAATTTTTACTTTCTCTTATTTTTAGAATCAACATCAGGGTTTTGTGTTTTGTTACCTTCCTGTTGGTTATAAGATTTCTTGGATTTGTATTTACCTCTTTTCTTTCCTCTTGAAGATTATGTGGATTGAACCACATTCACTTCGCTAGAAACAATAGGTGTAACACCCCGGTTTTGACCCCATTTGCATCAAATGTATATGATGTATATATTAACTGTGGTGTGGAGCTAAAGGAAAAATCCCCACCATCGATTTGGTTGTGTTATGTTTCGGCAATTGGGATCGTTTTAGATGGTATATCATGCTATCCGGCACATGATAGTTTTGCATCATGTAAATATGCACATTAATTAAAATAAACCTATAGCCAGCTATGACGGTGCAGCATTAAATGAAAAAGGCATGATTTCCTAAGGTTAAGCGGGGGGGAATGTTAAACCATGATCCTATGGGGAAAATCCATGTGTCAGCCATTAAAAAAAACCCTGATGTTAGTTGGGTAGTTTTTGCTAGGAAGTGGTGGGTGGTAGGACTGTCAGTCCTTGCCCACACTCCCACTCCACCAGCAGACTCTCCATCTTCACGTGGGCAGGGAAACCACTACCCATTACTCCATTCTTTCTCATCCTCATGCACAGGATTTTCTTCATCTTTTCCTCACACAGAGAGATGGAGAAATCACTTCCTGTCACAAATGATTTTTCCTGTGAAGGAGCCATTCATGATTTGGTTTTGCTATTGTTCTCCCCATGAATTGTGGTTTTGCTGTAGGTTCATTCACGTTGTGGTTACTATTGGTTCATCCATGAATTTGGTTGTTGTTGGTTTAATCCACAATTTTTGTTTACTGTGGGGGCAATTACGTTTCAAGTTACGATTGAGTTGTTTTGGCCATGCTAGGGCCAAGAACAACTCTGAAGCTTTGCTTAGCCTGAGCTGCATTCACCATTTTTGGTTGCCATCCTGTTTTCTTTTGTTTCTCACAGAGCTGTGAATTGCTTGGTTTTGCTGCGTGTATATAGTGGTTGGTCTTCGTACTGTGTTGGAGTGGGAATGAAGGTTGGGGTATGCTTGATAAACCTGTTGTGTTTGGGAACCACACAGATAGAGCTAGAGGGCTGGCTTTCTTCTCCACAACCCCTGAATAGCACTGGAAGGGAGGCCAGGGCATGAGGGACTGTGTAGTGGAGAAGGGACTAATTTCCTTGTGTTGGGTGTGTGTGGGTGTCCTAGAAGTCAAACTAGTTCTGGTGTGGGTGTCCTTAGCTCTTTAATGAGCTCACCAGCTTAGCATTCAGCTTTTCCCAGCTCCTTGATGGCCTAATAAACCCAACTGTGTTGGATTGGATGATTTGTGTATCCTTGGCTATGTGTAAGCCTGCTTATTCCTTATTCCTTGGGAATCATGCCCGGCTTGGGGGTGGCAGTGTTGCTGAGAGATTAAGGACCACACTGGCCTATGGTTGGGTGGAACGTTGCAATGACATAGCTATTTGCGGGATGAATTCCTCAATAAGATAAGTATTCTTGGCTATTTCATCTCTGCAATCATATTTATTGTTTAATGAATTTTGATGAACATGTTGAATGGTTGGATGTATGGTTTTTCTTCCACTGTATGATAAACATGTATGCATCTTTACTTCAAAGCATTTTATTTCAGTTTTTATGTATGCACATGTTCATGGGGCTAGTTTCCCAGTTGGCTAATGGCATGGTAGAGTCCTCTTCGCCATTTGGAGGGTTGGGGATGTTACAGATTGGTATCAAAGCCCATGTTGCAGCATGGGCCTGAATGGGCCATGAAGAATTAGTGATAGAGGCAATTTTCCCTCTGCCCAGTAGGAAAATCTAAGAATGATAGGAAATTTCAACAAAAATCCGTCCAAGTGTGAAAATCATTGGACGGCTTAGGCTGAAGCCCACCCGATACGTCGGAGGACTTAGCCGGAAGCTCCTCCGGTCCATCGGATAGCCTAGGTGGAAGTCTACCCGACGAGGGATAGTCTGAAAGAATTTTTGAAAAATTTTCTAAGTGTCAAGACCATCGGATCGTCGGAAGACCCTCCGATACAGACCCCAGTGGTGGAAGAAAGATGATGAAGGTGCTGATACGTCGGCCGGGTTAGCAGGTTTGAGCCGCAACGACGGTGGTAGACAGTACATGATTGAGCCAACAAGGTGAAAATTCAAAAAATTTCTAAGTGTTGAGATCATCGGAAGTCTTTAGTTGAAGACTATTGAAACATCAGCTTAGATCAGTTGAAGACCACCGAAATGTTGGCCCCTTTAGCTGGAAAGAATTTCGATGCCGCTGGAGGAAAAGTGGAGGAAAAAGAGGTGAAGACGGAGCCGAAGTGTCGGCAGGGATCCGAGGTGAAGACCGCCGAAACATCAGAGAAACTTATTTGATTGAGCAGCCGATGCGAAGGTGGATGAAGGGAGAAGGTTTTTCGAAGAGCTGGAAGTGTTGGAAAAATTTAGACGATCGAGTAGACGACACAGCAGTGGAAGGAAGAGGATGAGAGAGCCAATGCGGCGAAGGAAGATAAAAGGATTTTTTCTAAAAAAATTTCTAAGTATAGAAAACATTGAAAAAATTTAGATGATCGGTCCGCCAATATGTCGGAAGCCAGAGGAAGATCAGCCCGAAACCTCGAAAAAATTTAGTTGATTGAACCGCCATTGAGTGTCAGATGAAAGATGAAGTTCAGACTATTGAGGTGTCGAAAGTATAGTCAACTAAGGAGCTGATACATCGGATGATTAGTTGGGAAGAGCTTTGATTTGACAAAAGATAATTTTGAAGTTTTCAAGTGGGATTTCTCAGGGGTTTTCACCAGTTTTTCAGTGGGATTTTCAGCAGTTTTTCAGTCAATTTTCAGGGCCAAAAAGGAGAAAAGTGGTAGCGATATTATGCGCCAGATTGCACAAAAACAAATATTTACAAAAAACAAAAAAAACGAGGGCGCTTCCCTTGACTCGCCCTGCAGTGGTGCAGGGAATCCATAAGGGGGCAAGCCCCCTTGACCCTCGTCATCTCTCTGAGACAGTCATCTTTGAAGAAGAAAATTCTGTGTTTGAGGAAAAGTTGTCATTTTATGATTTTTTTTCCAAGAGAAGGTAAGTAATTCTGATTTGTATAAATTCTATGCATCTAACAGTTGTGTTAATAACACGTTTGTAGAATCATAGTCACCTTCAAGGGTAGTATTCTAGGTAGTGCGGTTTGGTAAGTAAGTTATGGTTCAGCCATGAGAACCCATGATGGATATGATGCTTGAGATTCCTACGAGCATGTGTGAGATGCCATGGGAGAAAATGTCCATAATGGAAATGATGACATAGAGTCTAATGGAAGGAGATTCCAAGAGACACCGTCAGATGTTGCAGCCACCATGAGAAGCTTGATTAAAGCCCAGGAAGAGCAACATCAGTTGAATGCTTCTATGTTGCAAAGTTTGACAAACTTGCAAAGAAATATAGACTTTGGATGGGGTACAGCAAAACTAGAAGGAAGTAAGAGCAGTACTAGGAGAAGAAGAAGGAATTCTACTGGATCATCTGACTCCGAAGAATCCATTGGGGATTCAAGCTCTTATTCTCATAAAATAAATAGAAGGAGACACCATAGGGATCTCTCTTGGGATGAATTTAAGAAGGCTAAACCTCCTACATTTGACGGTGAGGTAAATACTGGACAAGAGGCTAAAGCTTGGCTTCTTGGGATAAAGAAGTACTTCCAAGTTTAGGATTATTCGGGAAACATGAAGGAAAGAGTTTCCATATTCAATCTAAATGGAAGAGCATCCATTTGGTGGGAACACTTCAAGCAAGTAAAGAGGATCAGTGAAAGAAGACTTAAGTGGAAACAATTTAGGAAGTATTTCAAGCATAAATACCTCTCTGACAGGTATTATGATGACAAGAGTAAGGATTTCCATGAGCTGAGATTGGGATAGCAGACCATGGAAGAATATGCAAATAAGTTCTTGGAATTATTGAGGTATGTCAGGTACATCAAAGATGAGAAGGTGAAGGTCCAGCATTTTCTAAGTGGACTACCTCAGTATTACAAAAATAGAATTGAGTTTTATGAACCTAAAACTCTTGAATAAGCAATAAGGAAGGCTAAGTATTGCTATGATCAAAGCAAAGATAAACCTGGTTACCATAAGGCATGGAAGGGCAAGAAGAATGAGAAGTTTGACCAAAGAAATAAAGGTTTCAAACCTTCTAACTTCAGGAACCTGCAGAAGTAGCCATCCCAAGCTGCAAGTAAGCCAGTTGGAGTGATAGGAGAAAATCCTAAAAATCCACAATGGCACTTCAATGTTGGAAATGTGGAGGACCCCACATGCACAGAAATTGTCCACTTGAGAATGAGAGTGCAAGGCCATCCTACAACATTCAAGAAGCATAAATAGTGGGTCAAGTAGCAAGGGAAGTCCCTAGGATTTATGCATCACTGGAGGACCACCAAGCAGATCACCAGTCAATTGTGGTTGAAGTTATAGGTAAGATTGTTGAGAAATCTGTTTCTATTTTGATTGACCTTGGTTCTACTCATAGTTACATTACCCCTATAGTAGTGGAGAATTGTGCTTTTAAGAAAGTAAAGCATAGAAAATCTTGGTTAGTTCAGCTAGCCACTGGAACTAAGAGAAAGGTTAGTGAAGTGGTAGAGAAATGTCCATTGGCCATGAATGGATTAGTCACTTGTGTAGATCTGAATGTTCTACCACTTGGTTCCTATGATGTTCTCATTGGAATGGATTGGTTAGAATCTCACAGGGTGAAGCTTGACTGTTGTAACAAGACTTTCGAATGCATGGATGAAGAAGGTATTCCAAAGGTGATTTCAGTAAGGCAGGTTTTAGCAATGCAATTGAAGAAGCTCTGTAGGAAAGGTTTCCAGTTGTATGCAGCTCATATTTTGGAGGCATCGGAGGATGAAACTCCTAGGCTGGAGGACTATCAAGTGTTACAGGAATTCAAGTATGTGTTTCCTGATGATATTCCAGGGCTTCCTCCAAAGAGGGACTATGATTTCACAATTGAACTTATGCCAGGAGCAGCACCCGTGTCCAAGACACCCTATAGGATGAGTACCCCAAAGATGCTAGAGTTGAAGGTGCAACTGCAAGAGTTGTTGGAAAAGAAGTATATCAGGCCGAGTGTGTCTCGTTGGGGAGCGCCAGTTCTGTTTGTAAAGAAGAAAGATGGTACACTCAGGTTGTGTATTGATTACAGACAGCTGAACAAAGTCACTATGAAGAATAAATATCCTTTTCCTAGGATTGATGACCTCTTTGATCAAATGAGAGGAGCAAAGGTATTTTCTAAGATTGACTTGAGGTCTGGTTACCATTAGGTGAGAATCAAGGATGAAGACATTCATAAGACAACCTTCAGAACAAGGTATGGACATTATGAGTTTTTGGTGGTACCATTTGGTCTCACAAATGCACCCGCTACATTTATGTGCCTTATGAATAGTGTCTTCAGCAGGTATTTGGACAAGTTTGTTCTTGTTTTCCTTGATGACATTCTTATTTACTCTAAGGATGAGGAAGAGCATGAAGATCATTTGAGATTGACATTGCAATTGGTTAGGGAGCATCAGCTGTATGCAAAGCTGAGCAAGTGTGACTTCTATAGAGATAGAATTTAGTATTTGGGTCACATTATCTCAAAAGAGGGTATATCTGTGGACCCTAAAAATATTGAAGCCATTATGAATTGGCCTAGTCCAAGAAATGTGACAGATGTAAGATCTTTCAAGGGACTCGCAGGATACTACAGGAGGTTCATTGAAGGATTCTCCAAAGTTGCACATGCCATCACTTCTTTGCAAAAGAAGGGGATAAAGTTTGAATGGACATCGAGGTGTGAAGAAAGCTTCTAGCAGTTGAAAAATCTTCTCACCAGTGCACCAAAATTGAAAGTTATGGACCCAGAGAAAGATTTTGTGGTGTGTACCGATGCATGCAGACAACAGCTTGGAGGAGTCCTTATGCAAGACAACCACGTGATATGTTATGAGTCAAGAAAGATGAAGGAGCATGAGAATAACTATGCCACTCATGATCTAGAGCTTGCAGCCATAGTACATGCTCTCAAGATGTGGAGGCATTACTTGATGGGCAAAATATTTGAGCTAAGGACAGACCATTGTGGTCTAAAGTATCTGTTTGATCAGCCTACTCTGAATGCTAGGAAAGCGATATGGCTGGAGTTTTTATGTGAGTTTGATTCTGAAATCAAGCACATAAAGGGAAAAGAGAATAAGGTACCTGATGCACTCAGCAGGAAGGTGCGATAAATGCATGTGGCATCTCTTAGTATTTGCCATTCAGATTTGAGGCAGTAGATTGTTAATCATGCTGCTGGAGATGAATTGTGGACCAAGAGGACAATAAGCATATTGATAAACAAGAATAGCTGATGCCCCCATGACTGGTTGGTTAGGTGGTTTATTTCCAAATTATCCACTTGAGGGTTCGCTAGGTGGTGGACCACCCAAGGGAGGTGGGCCTCCAGGGGGTGGGCCTCTAAGTGGTCAGACTTCGGGTGGTGGGCCTCCAGGTGGTGGTCCTCAAGGTGGTGGGCCTCCATGTGGTGGTGGTCCTCTAGGTGGTGGTTCTCTAGGTGGTCATCCTCTAGGTGGTCCTCCAGTGGGACCTCCAAAGGGTGGTCCTCCAGGTGTACCTCCAAACCTCTGGTAGTATTTACAAAAGGTCCTCCGGGTGGTGGGACATTTGACCAATTAGGTTTCCCCCATGGGACATAAGCATTTCCAAGGTAAGAAATTCTAGGATAAACAACCCCCGATGGTGTTGGTTAATAAGTTTGATGAACCACAGGTGATTAATTTCCAGGGTAAGTATAGCCCCTATAAATTTGACTAACGATGAGTTAAACCCATGAAGGTTTTGCCTGGCCAGAAGAGGGTATAGCTATATTGGTATTTGCAGGAGGAGTATTAACTATTCGTTGTCCTGTCACTAGGTTTTTCCCCATGCTAGAAACGGTTCCCCTGGTAGGTAAAAAAACTTGGGCTGGAAGTTTCCCCCCAGGTGTGGAAGCTATCAGGGGAGTAGAAACCGATGGGGAGTTATGAGTAGGCATAGCGGGAATGGAGGGTTGACCTGGATCGTAAGTAACCATGTTTTGGGTCGATGACCCTGCGTTAAGAGCCACATGTGATGGTGAAAGGGCATGGTACCTAGGTGGGTTTATTCCTAAATGATGGGGTGTAGGAGAAATACTTCTTCTCTTTATATTCTCTCCAAGGTTATGAAGACACTCAAGATATTGTTGAACTTATATGAAAAATTATTCATTCGTCGAAAATTATCAAATGCGAGTAACGTAGGATGGTAGAGTGGTCCCATATTCAAAAATGTCCTGTCCTAGAGAAGTTTCCCAAAAAGGAGCAGTTGGACCAAATTCCGCTACCATTGTATCATCTGAAGGGTGATTGAACACCCAATCTGGTGCACCAAGTTCTCCTTCCATTCGAAAACGAAAAGTGGTGTCTTCTATAGAGGGTTGTTGGAATATGATAGGAATTTGAAAAGAGGAAATTTCTTCCCTAGATTCAACAACTGGAATTCCTTCTACATGAGATTCAGTGAGTAGTTGGTTGGTCCATGGTTTCACCTTCATTTCCTTCCATAATAGGAGGAGAGTCATGCGGTAAACCTTGCAACTTGAGAGATCATCTCGCAAGTAGATCAACCGGGGTGATGGATGAATATTTCTACTCTAAAGTTCTATATAAAGAAGAGATCACACGCAAAGAAACCTACATAAGCTAAGTCCACAAGCAAACTTTAAATGACAGGATGGGATTATGATAGCTGGTTCCTTACTAGGATTTCCAAGTTGTCACAACTCGCAATATACCGCAGGTTCCAACAATAAAACACGACAAGGAGGATTGGGACTGTACCCTTTCCTGAATACCCGACTACCTAGATGACACGTGCGCGGTAGCTCCCTGAGTGTTGTTCTCTATGTATTGATCCAACAAGAAGGCCAAAAGTATTTTCTCAGTTGGTTTGGGTATCCTAGATGGGTCTCCCCATATACGCAAGGTAAGTGGGAGTTCAAATCCGTATTAGTTATGTCTAATGCATAATCATTCGAAAGGCGCCTTTTGATATACCTCTAAGTACATGAATTACGTTTCGATATACCTCAAGGGTACGTGAAAGGTCGTTCGATATACCAGTAGTATATGGAAGTAGGACATGATCCCCGCGATGCAATGTAGGAAAATAATGATAACTCCTATGTTTTATGATATCGGAACATGTCTCTATCCGATCACTCAAATTACTAAAATTTTTAACCTAAGCTACCATTGATTGTATATTGATGGTTAGTAAATGTTTGTGGAGTGTATATCAATATGCAAAGTTAATATCTATATGTGATGCAAATATTCACTTCAATGAACGCTAACTAGAGCAAGGGAGAAACTTTTCTTCTTTAAAAACAAAGATTCCATGCTACTTTCAATGATTTAAACTTCAAGATCTTTAAAAAAATTTCATGTCCTCATATGTTTGGACATAAAAGTGTTGACCATGCCCAACACATTGGGGGGTCAAATATGCATTAATTACCTCACCTAGGGAATTTTGTCCAAATATTATTTATGAGGCATTAATTAATTAGCATAGGAAAATTTGGTTATATAATTATTATTAAGGAATGTACTTGATTTTAATTATTTCCATTCATTAATTATTGTGCAAATAACATGTGGAATTGATCTTTCCATGTTACGCACAATTGGAAAGCCAACTTTCCAAGGGAGGAGATTAAGAAAGTGGAAACTCTATGACAAAAGCAATCAGAGAGAAAAGGGAAAGTGCCCAAAAGCTATGACAAAAGCTGTCATAATAAAAGCGAGAAAAAATTGACTAAGGAGGGCATAGTTTCCTTTTGGAGACTCGGAAAATATTTTAGAACAAAAGCATGAAACTTTTGACTAAGGAGGGCGCAATTTCCTTTTGGAGACTTAGTCTCAAATGCAGGGAAAAGAATAAAAGATGTAAGGGATAAAAGAAACAACTTTTGACTAAGGATGGTGTAGTTGCTAATTCAAATGGATAACTTGGATTGGGAAACATCTCCACATGGCCCCTACATTCCAATTTTCTCAAGGAGGGCCCATGACTTGGGTAGGGTTAGGGATTTAGGTGTTGACTTGATTTCACAGGTCACATATTGCCTCTACTTGCTAAGAAGGTCACCCAAATATATATTAAAGGATAATTTGAGCTCCATTTACTAGTTTGTTTGATGAATTATTGGTACATGCTTATGTGAAGCATAGTTTTCTAAGTGATGCACCTCAGAGATTTGCGAGATGAGCCCCAAACCTTTCCTTCCCCACCCCTCCATTCCCATTCCCTTATCTTTGTAGGTATGGAGCACATAATGTTCATCCTGTGAAGCCTTATCATTCATATTTTTAATCCTCCATATTATTCATGTCGATCTCTAGGGAATCCCAAGCTTCACCTATGCTCTCAGTCTGTCTCATATCCAATTTTGGGCCTCGTGCCCATCATTTTGAGTCCTCTAATGTAATGGTCACTCAATATGTTTCTTTATGATGTGTATCAGCTGATAAATAATTTTATTTATCTCTTTCATTTCGCAATAATTATGTTCATTAAGTTTGCATACTCAGTTTTCCATGTATAAGCTTAACTAGTCATTGAAATGAGGGATTTGAGTATTCTAGTGCAGTAATAATTAATCCTTGTTCATGGGAATGAGTTTGTATGGTTTAATATGTTTTAATAATATTTATTATGTTCCTTCAAATTCATTTATCAGTTCTAATACAGTTATCTTATGAATTTCAAGCTTACTTAGACACCCTAGCTAGATTACTAGTTAAATTTGACTAGTCTAGTTGTTCTTTCAATTCAGAGAGTTATATTCAGTAATTTTTTATTATTTAAGTTGTTTTGTGTCACTGATATACCCAAATACCCATACATACTTCCATATCATAAATTTTTTGAGGCCGTATAGTGTTTTGGGAGCGTCCATTGCGCAGGACATCCATAGGCCAAAATTGCCTAAAAACCCCCAATTCTTTCCTAAACTCTTCAGACCTCTCCAGATATGTTATGAACTATCCCAAACCATTTTTTCTGATGTCTGAAGGTCTGATAACACCTCTATGATTTTCCCCAAGCCCCTGGTCGGCGGGACTGAATAAATTTCCCTAGTTTCATGGTTGGGTGACCCAAAAGCATGGGAGTAAGTTTGTGCATAGAAAAATCTAAAACCTGAATGGTATATGATATAAATGTGTTAGGGAAAATTAATTCAATGTTATGAAACTTACCCTTTTTTTCCTCCCTCAGCCTTCTCCCTTTCCTGCAAATTTCCTAGCACAACTCCTTGAATTACCTAGTGAAGTATTTCCATCCTCCCATATGCAAGTGAATATTTGCAGCAATAGTTAGTGTTAAGTTATGCATATCATACTTTAGAACATCACAATGTTATCATAGCTCTTTCCTGGGATCATCCTGTGGAAATAAATCTCTTAGTGAATAAAGTTTCATCCATGAGGCTCCTACCATACTCTGAGCAAGACTTTGATGAGCAGTATGAAGAATACTACAGCAGGTATGAAGAAGACATGGAGCAGTATGAAAAAGAAGATTATGAAAAACCCACATGTAGTACCTTAATTAGATTATGTAGGGATTATTTTGATGATTTATTGCATCCATATTATGATGAATCCATCTGGAAGAAATCTACTAGTGTTGATGGTCAAGTGTTCAACGGGAATAACTCTAAGAAATATTCCCAGTATTTCATGGAATATTGTGCCTTGAAAGAGGATATAAGGGAGGTTTTATATTTTTGATATTTCTATACTCTAGATATATAGAAGCCATTCATAGATCACCACTATGTGGAAAACATAAAAAAAAATATTGCACACATGGTGGATGAAGTGTGCCAGAAAGTGGAGATTAGTTGTTTACAACCTAGAGCAAAAGGGGAAGATTCATCAAAGCCATTTTCTTTCCCAAGAATTAGGAGAATGTTTGGTTTTTATTCTAATAGAGTGTCCAAGAGCAATGATTTGAGGACCACTCAAGAGGAAGAAGCCTCAAGTTCCTTGAAAGAAGATGAAGAGAATCCATGTGCAGATGAAGACCCAATAGTCAAAAATCTGGTTGTTGATAGTGTGGAGAATGAATACACTTCCAATTTATTTGTGGGTGATATTCGTATCACTGATAGAGATGTTGGCTCATGTATGGGTGGATAGACACCTTTTGTATCATATCCAAAGGGATATTACAAATCAAAATTACAGTCACATTTGGAGCCACATAAGGAAGAAGAAGACAAGGCCACACCGCTTGGGTGTGAAGCAGAAAATTTGGTGGAGGAGCAAGCCACCATAGCATCACTTTGAGAAGATGGTAATTTTAAGTACATGGATAGTAAAATTTATGATTTTTGTAGCATCCATGTACACCTGCAACCATATTATCCATGGGAGGATGGAAATACTTCACTTGCATATGCGGACTGCAAGATGAAGGACAATTGTGAGGGAGATAAATTCACTCCTAGTTTCTCTATTGGTGATCACACAATCAATGCAAAGAAGAGTGAGGTTTTAAAGGGTGATAATATGGTGAATGAATATTTTGGATCAGATCCAAAAGAATAATAAATATCAGATATGAATTCATCATTGGAATTTCCTAATGAAGTGGAATACAAGCCCCCACCAACTGGATGTGAACTAGGAAATATGAAGGAGAAAAATCTGGTGCAAAGGGATGCACACAGTTATGAGTTTTGGACTCTATTGTAGCATGACGAAGTTGCAGCCACATTAGAGGAGAGGCCTTACCTCATTGAGAATCCAAATCCCACTATCACCATTGTGGAGAGCTATGATCCATATAGTATTACATGTGGGAAAGCAGAAAGAAAGATTCATGAAGAGGAGTGAAATTTATTGCAAGGTGTTTGCAATGAAGAAGATGGTGAGGTTTCCCATGAGCACAAATAGAAATATGTTGCAGCCATGG
Source organism: Pseudotsuga menziesii (assembly GCA_001517045.1). Classification (NCBI taxonomy): domain Eukaryota; kingdom Viridiplantae; phylum Streptophyta; class Pinopsida; order Pinales; family Pinaceae; genus Pseudotsuga; species Pseudotsuga menziesii. Next base: position 1,411,395 of record LPNX010983004.1, on the reverse strand, counting down.
AAGAAATAACTGAAATACTTACTGATGAGGATTGTGCAAGAAATGAGAAGGGTGTTCATTCACTTGACCTACAAGCAGTGATGTAGAAAAACAATCTAGAGGGATGAGAAACACTCTGAACATGGTTGAAGGAGTGCCTACTGATAGGTTGTCAAATTTCACCAAGACATCTATTGAGGGATTTCCATCTCTCTATGTTGCTGACATTGATATTTCACTTGAATAAAATGTTCCAAGATCAAGTTCCACTTCACCACTAGAGTTCCATGAAGTTGACCCCGGAGAGAACGAATAAGAAGAGGTTAATCTGTAAGATCCTCATTTTCTTGTAGGGTCACTGAAGATGAGTGAGTGCAAAATCAAAGAGGCCCTACACACTCTCCATAGAACCTCTACATTGATGACAAATATCTGTTGGAAGTTAGAGGATAAATATTCCATTGAAGACATGGAGAAGTTTCAGAAGGCCATGACAAGCACCAAAGGTAATTTTCTGCAGTTGCTTTATGATAGAGACAGTCTGCTTGAGCTTGTGGAGTTATTGTATGGAGTATCCTTGAAGGATGAAGAAGAGATATACAATCTCACAAAAAATATTTTCCACCCAAGATTCCTTGAAGAGAACTCAAGGTGCACTACAAGAGTCCAAGATAGAGATAGATCAACTTCATGAGAAGTTTCAAAGATCTCACCTACCCTCCTACACACCATTCAGCCATATTCACAAGGCTGACTGCATTCTTGAACATATGGAGGAATCTCATGAGATGGTGGATCATGAGATGCACTTGGTTTTGCATGTGCTTGAGTACTGTGCAGACAAGTTTGAGGAGAACCAAGCACTTGACCTTTTCCAGAGAAAACTGGAGTTGTTTTTTGCAGAGAGTCTCTTCTCCATGGAAGAGTCAGATGATCTCACCTTAGTTGGATAAGCCATCTAGGAAGAAGAGGAATACATAAGTGGGGTGGATAAGTATTGCCGATATCCGATTCATAGTTCTACCCACACCTCTATTTCAGCTTCATCAAGTGGGGATGAAAATTTGGAGAAGGAATTTTCCTTGTTGGTGCAACAAGAAGAGTTGGAGGCTTTCCTAGGTGTTTGAATGCACCATCACCCTCCTAGCAGACACATAGGAAAATATTGATGTCACTTGATTCCATTCATCCACATATGGATTGGGTGGAATATTACATGTCACACATGGAGTCTTCTTGCAGAAAACTTTCTGCTCATAAGCAGTGGAAGGCAGTTGAGCAAGCAAACTGCCAAGAGGAGTTGATGATAAAAATATCTTGCATAAGGTGGTATTGGTGGAGGAAAGCCACACAGTTGGATGGGTTCTTGTACCCTTTGACTAGTGGCAGAGATTTGAGCCATTGGAAGTGTTCACATGGACCTTTTGGTTGGATTCTCAGTACCTTCTTAGGTTGGATGAGGGGACACTTATTTGTTTTTCCTGCTTGCATCTTTGGAGATAATTATGATGCGTCATATTATTGTGAGCAGTATGGGAATCCTTGTTGGTTGGATGATTCCTATACTCATTGGGGTTGGACATGGGACTCACACATATTTAATTTCAGCAAACAAACTATGAGCTTCAGTGCTAGTGTGCAACAAGCACATAAACAACTTTATGTTGGGTGGGGAAGTATCACATATTTCCAATTTTGCATTGAGAGTCTCCAATTTTTAGTGTGGTGTTATTATTTCCACTACATGAATTCTATTTCTTGTGATGATAAATTTTTATGGTGGATACTAATGTTTGGATACTTACAGTTGAGGAAATGGGATCCAGGATGCATATTTTTTCCTGATAAGTTGTGTTGGAAGGCATTCTCACTAAAGGGGGTGCAATGCAAGAAATGGGACCCTGACATTGCTTGCTTTTGGAGAAACTTTACATGCTGAATTGATGGAGAAAGTCATATTTTTTTGCACATGAGTTCATGCTCTAGTTCTCCTATGTGGTGGACAAATTTGTAGCACTCTGGAGTGCTTCTGCTTGAGGACAAGCAGATTTGGGAGGGGAGGACTGTCATGTCCCCATATTTTTTTGACATAAAAGTGTTGAACATGCCCAACACATTAGGTGGTCAAAGATGCATTAATTACCTCACCTAGGGAATTTTGTCCAAATATTATTTATGAGGCATTAATTAATTAGCCTAGGTAAATTTTGCTAAATAATTATTATTAAGGAATGTACTTGATTTTAATTATTTCCATTAATTAATTATTGTGCAAATAACATGTGGAATTGATCTTTCCATGTCAGGCACAATTGGCAAGCCAAATTGTCAAGGGAGGAGATTAAGAAAGTGGTAACTCTATGAAAAACACAGTTGGAGAGAAAAGGGAAAGTGCCAAAAAGATATGACAAAAGCTGTCATAATAAAAATAGGAAACAATTGACTAAGGAGGGTGCAATTTCCTTTCCGAGACTCGAAAAATATGTAAGAACAAACGCAAGAAACGTTTGACTAAGGAGGGTGTAGTTTCCTTTTGGAGACTCAGTCTCAAAAGCAGGGAAAATCATAAAAGATTCTAGGGATAAAAGCAACAAATTTTGACTAAGGAGGGTGTAGTTTCTAAGTCAGATGAATGAATTGGATAGGGAAACATCTCCACATGGCCCCTACATTCCAATTTTCTCAAGGAGAGCCAGTGACTTGGCTAGGGTTAGGGATTTAGGTGTTGACTTTCTCTCACGGGTCACCTATTGCCTCTAATTGCTAAGCAGGTCACCCAAAGATATATTAAAGGAGAATTATATCTCCATTTACTACTTTGGTTTATGAATTATGGGTACATGCTTATGTGAAGCATATTTTTCTGAGTGATGCACCTCATAGATTTGGGAGATGGGCCCCAAGCCTTTCCTTCCCCACTCCTCCATTCCCATTACATTTTATTTGCAGGTATGGAGCATATAATATTCATCCAGTGAATTATTATCAGTAATATTTTTCATCCTCCGTCTCATTCAAGTCGTGCTCCAGTGAATTCCAAGCTTCACCTACGCTCATAGTCTCTCTCATGTCCAATTTTGGGCCTCCTGCCCATCATTTTGAGTCCTATGATGTAATGTCCAGTTGATATATTAATTTATGATGTGTATAATTTGATAAATAATATTATTTATCTCTTTCAGGTTTCAATAATTCTGTTTATTAAGTTTGCATACTCAGTTTTACGTGTATAAGCTTAACTAGTCATTGAAATGAGGGATTTGAGCATTCTAGTGCAATAATAATTGAGCCTTGTTCATGGGAATGAGTTTGGATGGTTTAATATTTTTTAATAATATGTATTAGGTTCTTTAAAATTCATTTATCAGTTCTAATATAGTTATTTTACGAATTCCAAGCTTACTTACACACCCTGGCTAGATTACTCGTTAAATTTTACTAGGCTAGTTGTTCTTTCCATTCAGAGAGTTATATCCAGTCATTTTCGATTATGTAAGCTGTTTTGTTTCAATAACATACCCACCTACCCATAAATACTTCCATATCATAAAAAATTTGAGTACATACAATTTTTTGGGAGCCTCCATTGCACAGGACTTCCCTAAGCCAAAATTGCCCAAAAACCCCAATTCTTTCCTAAACTCTCCAGACCTCTCCATTTCTATTAAAAACTATCCCAAACCATATTTTATGCTGTATCAAGGCCTTCTAAAACCTCTTTACTTTTCCCCAAGCCCCTGGTCAGTGGGAATGAATAAATTTCCCTAGTTTCACAGTTGGGTGATCCAAAAGCATGGGAGTAGGTTTCCACATAGAGGACTCTGAAACCTTAATGGTATCTGTTATAAATGTGTTAGGGGAAATTATTTCACTATTATGAAACTTACCCTTTGTTTCCTCCCTCATCGTGCTCCCCTTCCTTCAAATTTCCCAGCACAACTCCTTGAATTACCTAGTTTGAAATTTCATTGAGTGTTTGTAAATTTATATCAGAAATTTTATTCAATTTGTAGTTGTAGTTAGTGTTCAAGTCGGCATATCATACTTTGGAACATTACACAATTATTCAAACACACAAGATTTTTCACCATTAAGACTGCATAATCTCTGAAAGGAGGAAGGGAGAAGAGCTTCTAATGCTTAAAAATCTATACTTTCTCAATCAAACTCATAAAGAACTATTTTTCTAACTAATTAGGAAACCAAGAGTAATAAAAACAAAACAAGATAACTATATTCTTTTGTTTTTTAATATGATTCGAGAAAGAAAGAGCGCTAAACAACCATACTTTAAATAATTGCAAAGGAGGTACATATCTTCTTTTCTCATAAACCTAGAATCACTTTCAGAGAATGAACCAAGCAAACCATGCATCCAAAACTATAATTCACACACAATTTCTTCAATTACAAATTCCTTATGATGAAAAATTCTAGATCTGAACTCAATAAGTGAGATCAGGCTACCAAACCATCATACTCTGCAAGAATACAGTAAGCAAATTGAACAACAAACCAATAGAAACAAGAAACATCAAAGCACAAGATTTAAAACAACGATTGGCCTACTTGGGTGCACTGTGTAAGGCTGCACCAGAGTGCCATCCAGGGTAATTTTTAGGGGTGAAATTTCACCAATTGGCTATTTTTTGGGTTTTTTTCAAAAAATAAATTCACTATTTGTTCATTTGTAGCGTCTAATATTGCCTATATTACATAATAATAAAAAATATTTATCATAATATTTGCCAAAATTTACACATTTCAGTGTTAATTTTATGTTTGATATTTAATATTCGCCTACCTATCTATGAACATGTTGTTTTCAATCCAAAACAATTTCCTAGAATACTATACTTAATTATAATATTATAATCCTTAAAAAATACCCTAGTGCCAGCAAGGGGTCAGCGCACTATGTACATTGGGTGTAGGCACCATTGGTGCACTGTGCAGTAAGAAAAAGAGTGCTAGTGATGCTTCTTGTCAGAGTGTATTAGGCGTTAGAGTGGGGTCGACGCTCTATTAGGTCTGCCCAGGTGCACCGATGGATCCAAGGATGTAAAAAGGCCAGTCACCTATGAAAGAAACCAATGATGGACTAAGTTGTACTGATAAGGAATTAAAGTACACTTCACAAGAGGAAATTGAAAACATGGTAAGGTGGATGAATCGCCTTAACAACTCAAATGAGTTAAGCAAAAAGAATCACAATTTTATAAGCAAGAGTGTTACCAAAAATCTTAGATATAACTGGATATGCTCCAAATATGACTAGATCTATCCCAGATCTGACTGGATAATTCCCCAGTATGGTCAAAAATTTTGTTTGTAGGAATCATTCAACCAGTGCAAACACTGCTTGTTCCTCTAGCCTATATCGTACAAGTCTAGAACAAAAAGTCACAGTAGTATATCCTCTCCCTAGATAATTATTCTACTTGAATGGAATAACTATTTTAAGTCAAATCCATAAGTTTTGAACTTTGTTTCACTGTTCTTCATGTGATCTATAGTACTTGCAAAAAAGCATCAGAAACAAGAAAAAGGATAAGAGTAACAATACAGATCAACAATCCATATCAGTGATCAAGGAATCTAATAATAAATGATTGATATTCACACAAATCATATATGGGAAAGGGAAACACTTTTGTATTAATCAAATGAAAAGATAAAGATACAACCAAAGCCTTGATGTCAATAGATTTTCCTCCAAAAGGTCTTTGACACACTCACACAACTCAAATGTTCACACAAAGCTCTTTTCTCACAACACACTCAATTTTTCCTCAATACCAGACTTCAATACAACAACATAAGGATGCTCTCCTTGGTCTCTCCTCACATAATCCATGAAGCCTTATTTTATAGGCCAAGGGAGGTTCATATGAGATGAGATATTTTGGGAAGAGGATAGGGAATGATCCCTATGGGTTAGGAGGTCAAGTGCCAGCTCTCCCTAACAGATAGTAACATCCTCCACGAGAGCTTTTGCTTGAAATATTATTGAAACTTTTCTTTTTCCTTTTAAATCCTTTTGGCGCTTCTTGCAGTGAGGGTATGTGTGTCGGCGCAATTTGAAAACAAGGTACAGGCACCACTGGCGCCTATTGTCAGTGAATAAGTTGTTCCATCCCTCTCTAGCATTCTTTCATAGAATGAAAGGTGCGTGCTCCAGCTAGTCTAATATTTGAAAAAAGTGTCCAAAAGAATAATTGGCCAAGTACTTTGAGGGATTTGAGGGATCATTGTAGATTTTAGGTGAAACACAGTATAGGATACACTAGCTCCAAGTGGGATGCTGAAATTCTTCCAGATCCTTCTGATGCATTAAGAAAAGTTAGTGATGAACAAGCTAGTGAGGTTTTGGGATAGAGATGAAGAGTGCTTCATCATATAGAGTGAGCGGCCAGAGATCACCCTTTGAGATGTGTACTTTTTTACTGGCCTCCCATTGTTGGGTGTTATCACCGATATCTTGTTGAAACTCCCAAGGGGGGTGTTGATGGATGACATGTGTGCTTGACATTGCTATGCTACAACTTATGTGCATGCATCATACATAGTAGTGTGTGACATCGAGATTTTGGACACTCGTGTAGTGGCAACGGTGGTGGTACGGATACTAGGATTGAAAGGTCCACACAAGATCTTAGGAAGTGAGTTACAAATTGTCAAGAGCGTGCTGAGGGGAACCTACTATGGCTGGGCCTAGATGTAATTGACAATGGTTCAACATGGGATTAACCAATATATCCTGGCAAATGGGGATTTCTACTTCCCATCCTTTTTGTGCTTATTTTTTTAGCAATTACCAATACTACGACCACATCTAGGGGTGCACGACGGGGGACCACATGAGCCTCGGATGAGGTGTTGGTGTGAGATGATGATCAAAGAGGGAGGGATATTGGTAGGTCATTTTATTGACCCAATATATTTTTTCATAGTGGTGACAACTTCTTATCCTCATCGAGGATTATCCATACGTGGTCATGGACTACCAAGGAGATCTGGAGATGGTATGTATACATGAATCTATGTGGTTTCAGTCATATATATTGGTTTACTAGAATAGTGGTATCTAGAGCATACATGTGATTGTTACTAATGACATACTGTGTGCATGTACAGATGTGAGACCACATCCTCCAATGAATACCAATGCAGGGGCACAGTGAAGGGGTTAGATCCACCTGCTCATGAGTAGAAAAGGAGATCGAGTTCTATGTTATACTCATTGCATCTCGACGTGGATATGTTACTGGAGGGAGACACCGACAATGGGTGCCAATATCTAGATGATGATTTGATCGCCGCATGCTACAGATCCCCTCTAGAGTGGATCTCTCTGATGAGGAGGATTGTGCTTGTTGTTGATTATATCAGAGCAGCAACACGGGGAGATTTGTCGATGGAGGAGAAGAGCTCAGATGAGGAGGATAATATGGAGGAGGAGACAGAGTTAGAAGACTCAAAGTCATATTAGATGCATGTGGTGTTTCCCCCCAATTGATTTGAGCATGGGGAATTTTTTTAATATATGTATGATGAGAAATCCTGTGGGGTTTCTCTTTTTTGTACTGATTATGATATTATGATATGGATGCATATTTTTGTATTTTTGTGTGTTTTATGAGTCTCTTGTTATGATGATGAATATGAATATATGACATATATATGCATGACCATATGATGATGCATGATGCATTTTATTTCCCATATGCGATGAATTGTGTGCCACTCTAGAACGTCATTAGCCATTTGATCCACTACACTATTGAGACTTCTGGGAACATGCATGAATTAAATGGATTCGAAGTGCATAACTAAGTTTCTAGTGCACAGGAACTTTCTAAAGAGGAAAGGATTGGGTACCCGGTAGTATTTATTCAACTGGGTGACAAGAAGTTGGGAGTCTAGGAAGAAATCAAGGTGACAAATACCCAAGTGAAGGGAGGCAATCAGGAGACCACCGACACCGTTGTACTTAGCTTGGTTGTTGGTAGCAATACCAACACACATTCCGTCTATATGGATCAACTCATGTGATGGGGAATAAATGACGCATGCAGCCGACGTGAGATTAAGATACCATCTACTTCCACCATCAGCGAAACCAACATAGGAGGTAAAGGTAGGATCCATTTAAAATAACCAAGGAAACAAACTGTGAGACTCATGGTAAAAATGATGCAAAACAAGAAAAAAAAATGATACAAGGGTATTCAAGTTGGTTTCCTTAGGAATAGAATCTCTTGAGGTAGAGCCCATTTCGGATATTCTTCAAGAGGCGACCATTGGATTCAGGGAGGAGGTATTTCTCCTGTTCGAGACAACAATGGATGACATAAATTCCATGCCACATGGATTGAAGCTTCCCTTTTCCAATATTATCATTGGATTGATCATAGATGAGGATGAGGTCCCCCTTGTTAAAGGTGTGTGGATGGATGTGAGAGTCATAATGGGAATTCGATCGAGTCTTAGCTACTTCGATCATTTGGAGAGAAGCGCAACAGTCATCCTCAGTTTGTTCAAGCATAAGTATGCATTTTTCTAATGGTGAAGTATCAGGTAGAAGCTCGACGACAATGCAGGGTGACAGAATATGAAATTCAATGGGAATAAACGACTCCACATTGTGGACTAAATGGAATGGGGTAAAACTGGTGGTGGTTTCAATGTTCTATTCATCATCATGAATGTGGTGCCTAGATAGATTAGAAGGATATTTCATGATAGATGGAAGATGAGAAGTTGAGATAATAAAGATGGTGTCAGTGGAATCCAAGGAAGAAGTCGTAGGGTGGTTTTCCTCGAGGAGAGTGATTTTAGACTCAAGGGAGTGGTTGTTAAAGTTAATGAGGAGGGACCAGTACTTGATAAGGTTTCAGAAATGATGGGGTAGTGACCGTATAATCCAAAAACTACACATGAGTGGTTTGTTCATAGCGATTTGTTCTTAATCACAGAAATGGTTGGTACATTAATAATTGGATTATCATCAATCTCTACTATTATGTGCATGTGGGTGCGAAGAAATGACAAATCAAGACAATTTTGCATCGCATGGTTGATGACATCGCATAAAGTACAATTATGAGGTAGATGTGGTTCTGTTGAGGATTTTGGTTTCGTCGAGGATTTTGGTTCCTTTCCCCCATACTTCATGGGAGGAGGGAGTGCATGAGTAGATGAAAATTCATTTGGTTGTGTACTAGGAGGTGAGTGTGACACTGTCTTAATAGGTTGGAATGGTGTCAAAATTATTTTTGGTGTCGGGGTGGGGGTGGGTGGATTGAGGTAACACACTGGAATGCCCAAAGCGAATCCTAGAAGGTTGAGAGTAGCCATGAATGGTTTACTCACAATTCCATAGGGTGGAAATAGAAATGATATGGTGTGTACAGGAAATGAACCCCAATAATTCCCTTGAGAAAGAATTGGGAGGGGGGGTCTGGTCTGCATTTGGGGCTGTGACTGAGTTTGCGATGAGGTCAGAATTTTTTCGGATGTGATGGTGCACAAATATGATATGTAATTCATAGAGGGAGGAGGTGGTAGGGAAAAAAAGGTGTTAGTCAAAGGGGCGTGATAAATAGGCATGGAACAATGACAGACAGGGAGGGGATGGATATGCTACCAATGGAAGTGTTGATGGTAGGGAGGACATGCTACAGAGTGGCCAGTCCTTTAGGATCGTATTATGTCAGCAAGTTTATGGTCACGATCTTCCCATCATGGGGGAACATCAGGAGTCGAAAGATGGTTGAAGCAACGACTCGCATTGCGTACATGTAGCTACGTCCAAGAAGGAGGTTGTAATCTAGTTGGTTTTTTACAACGTCAATGTCAATAACACAGATTTCTAACCAACTCAATGGGAAAATTCATGAGAACTCCTTGTGGTTGGGCAGTACAGCCATTGTAATCATGTAGGGTGGTGGTTGATGGTTGAAGGGTTGGGGATCTAAGATTCTTCCAAACGAAGGTTGACATAACTCAAGTGGATGCACCCTCATCAATGATGCATCGATGAATGACCAAATTCTCAATGGTGATAGAAACTTGGAAGGCCATGGATGATGGAATCTGAGGTTCTCCTTGATCCAAGTCGAAAGTGATCAACCTAGAATCATAGGGGTTGATGGAACCTAAAGTAGATAACAATTCTTTGCATTGTGAAGGACAATTTTGTAGGACTTCCAGAGCAGGCATGGTAGTGAGATACTGGGCCAAGCCATCGACAATACTATACTTGAGAGCAGCTCTAACAGTGGGATTGTTTGCAACACGATGCAAATGGAATCTAGGGACTTTGGAAGTCTTGTCTGTAGGGGGTTTTGAAAAATGTAAGGACATATCAAGAGAAATGGAGGTAAATGTCATGGAGGGGTTAATGGTTTACGTGGATTGTTAGTTTGACTCAAAGAAGTGGTTGTGGTATTTCACTGTACCAAGGGTTGGGTTTCAACCATTACTTTATTCGATAACAGGTTATGCAACACCATAGGTAGAGGACCTTGTGGTGTTGGGTTTGGATGTACTAGAGTGGAAACATTGGTTTCACATTGATTTTCAGCTTGTAATAAGTGGCAAAATTGATGCATTTGGGGGCACTAGTGTGTATAATTGTCATAAACATAAAAAACGGTAAATTTATGGTAAGTTTGTAATTGAGGGTTCTTCCCAGGTCTAGGTTGGAGATGGGGTTTCTATTAAGGGAAATTGGATATGTTTGTTAGCGCAAACCCAACCAACAAAACCCAATCAACAAGGGTTCCCACTCTGTCAACGCTCAACTCACTGCGATCTCCCTGAGCACCGACCCAGATAGGTTTTACCCTTCCCGACAACACCTACGAAGCGGATGAAGTCTCACCCAAGATGTTTAAGGGAGGGATGTTGAATCTAAGTTTCCACAAAATAGAAGAGGACTATGTGCATCGACAATTCATTCACTTATCTAACAATTCTGATCAGTTACTTAATCATCAATAGGGATATTCATCATTGCTACTATGATATCACATCATCCATTCATAACTAAAAAAGGCATACTATTGTGCAAACAGATCTAGACAAATAACATCATTTAAAAGCTGGAAACATCACATCATAGATCCATGTCACGCATTCACTTCACATTCACCATTAGATCGCAGAAATAGTAAGACAGAAAAAAGATAAAAGAAACAAAAATTTAGATCAAATCATGTCTTATCATATCACTTTTGTGCAATGATTCATAGATTCAAAACAGTTCACAATTCAGCTCTAGTGTTTATCTTTTCCAATCTCTCTCCAGAGTCCCTCCAACAACCTGTCTAACATTTGCAATTATACTTCTATATATAGAATTGTGCCTTTACATTCAAGTTCCACTTCTAACTAACTCTTAACCAATTCTTAGCTGAATATACAAAATAATGACCAATATCCACAAAATATGGTCCAAAGTACAAAAAGGTGACACAAAATACATAAAATAGTCTTTTTTCTGCCTTGCACGCCATCTTTCACTTGCACTATGTCTTTTGAGCTTGGGAGGCACTCATGATTTCATGTAACTAATGAGTCCAAAACCCCTACCAATAGGCCCCCAACACAATCTTATGGCTCGCCCTCGAGCCACGCTTAACCGGACATGGTGAACTCAACCATGGCTTTGAAATATGAAAACTACTGAGTTATTGCTTTGACCTGCTCCTTGACCCATTCAGTAATCTCCTAGCTCACCTTTAGATCATGGTTGACAGGGTGCTCAACCATCTTCATAGCAATGTTTGTCTTTCCTTCTTGTGTGGCTTGGAGTGCAGAAACCGCTTTCACCGATAGCTGTGCTCCAATCTCCTGGAACTCATCTAATTATGCACTACATCGTTGTTTCCTTTCTCTTGCATTGGAAACTTATTGTTGAAGCTCCTTTAGTTTCAATGCCTTGGTGTTCTGCATAATAAATGGAATTACTTTGAGCGATGTCTTCAGGCTCTCTAATTTCCCATCTGCTTCTTGCAACTGTGCAGTCAGTTGCTCTAGCTATTCATCCTACACTATGCTGCCCCAAACTTGCATAGTGGCATCTGTGACTTTCTTGGCATCCTGCTCTAACTCATCAAGTTGTGTGTCCAGCTCTTCTATCTCATCCTTCCTTGCGGCTATTTTTTCTGGTGGTGTGGAGAGGTGTATCAAAGCATCCAAAATGCTAGTTTCGCTCTGTAGCTATGCAATAACAGCTCCAATTTTCTTTGCTCTGGCTACCGCATCTAGCTCTGTGGTGCTCTCCAAGACATGCTGACATGAATCTTCTACTACCACTTCCAACTCCTCATGCACTTTCTTCAAGACCTCTATCTCCCTCTCTTTTTCTTTTGTCAACTTCTTCTTGGTTCGGCGTAATTCTTCTACCTCTTTTTTCATTGCTTCTTCTTTCTCCTGTGACTACAAGTATTGGTCACTGATATTCATCTGCCTATTGGCTAACTCCTAGTTAGTGACATGATACATGTGCACTAAATTTTGGGTAGACATCCTATTCATATCCAATGCAACATTCTACAGCTGTTGCAGGCAAGTATTCAAGTCCTCCCATCTAACATCAATCACAGTCGGGGGAATTTGAACATTCCCGGCCTGCGTCTCGATGTTGATTGATGCATACTCCTTGTTGGTTTACTATGTGTAGACCCAGGTTTACTTTATTGTACCAACAAAACCCCTAGCTCACTGGCCCTTTTGGCGACAGACCGTAGAACGGCCTGAAGTCTCACCCGAAGTGATCTTATATGGGTTGGCTGAAGAATCATGTTTCCTCAACCAGGTTCTATAGCATCCTATGTTCTTTGAATCAGACTTAACCAGTGGGATCTCTCTTCAATGTTGTATCTCTCTTCCTAGTAGACTCTGCTATGAGACTGACTCTTATCGCATCGCATCTTCTATAACGATGTGCGAACTTCCTCTTCCGCTCAACTCTCAACCTGCGATATCTCACACCGCAGCTCCTCCAACAGTGTGATATCGCCTTTCTACACTGTGATACTTCCTACAGTGAGACTCAATATACTTAACAACTCTCCAATTCCAAAGGCTTCCTTTCTGGGTATAGTATCTCAGCTAACCTTCCTTAAGGTATTAAACACCCTCACGTAAGCTTTTATAGTCTAACACGCTTAACTTTAATCACACTCAACTTGCTAAACTAAATACAGAAGTCACTTAACACTGTAACTGTTACTGTGTGAATCAAGCACTGATAAACTCATATACAGAATACTTAACCCATTCAACTTTACATTTAACCTTCTATTTTACTGCGATTGAAGGATAACTTACATGCATTCATTAACTGGTAAGCAACATTAATGTAACGAATAACAGATAGCAAATAAGCATAGCACAATCACATGAAATAGTCGCACAACACACGGATTTTACGTGGTTCAATTCCAGGGAGGAAGCTACGTCCACGGGAACTGTGTTTATATTATATCTGGAGAGAGTAACACAGTTCCACTACAACCTATTATGTAGCTTGAGATATTCTGGGAAACTCCACGCACTCAGCCGGGAGCCCTTCTCTCTTAGATCTCTTCCTATAATGCTTTCTTCTTACAATATACTCTTTCTCTCTCTCTCAATCCCTGTGGATTGTTACATTCATGCTCAAGGAGTCAGCTGCTGGTTATAGTAAGATAACTATAGATTGAACTCAGAACTAGAGCTCGACTCTTTCTCAATGTCTAACTCTCTAACTATCTATCTAGCTGATTATCTAACTGGCTAACCGTCTAACCCTTCCTAATACAAAATACATGCTTAAACAGGTGGCCCGAAGGTCTCACCATGATACAAAACTGTGGGCCTATCCCAACAATAACCCAAAACCCTAACTGTGATAGTCGGCCTATCTGTACTTTGAACTGCCGCTTACTGGTCACACTACAGCTTTCTGCAGTCTTCCATGATGTTCGGCACTGATCGTGGGTATGGGCACCATTTCCTTGGTCGCTCCCCTTCTATCCTTTGTCTTTAATACCTCGGATCATTGCTCCTTTTCCATTCATGAGGGTAGTTGATCCCTCCTGTTGTCGCCGCTGCCTTAAATGTAGTGGTTGAGCTCTCCTCTCGGCCGCTTCAGGTACTATTCCCTTTGAATTTCTTGTTCCACTATAGAAACTTTTCCTATAGCTGAGGGACCCTGCTCCAACACTCCTACACAAATGTGCTCTCTAGTGCTTGTTTCAAAATGACATTGTAAACATAATCCAATTTAGATCTTACCTCGGTGAACCCTTCCTTTGTTGATCTCTTCATTTCTTTTGCAGCTGCATTAGTCACATCATTAACATCCTGGACAAGTCGATGAAGTTGTGCTTCCATTGTTGACATAGTGCTGCTACTCGCAGCCTAATCCATGCATCTCTTTTCTCTTATTTCCTGGAGTATGTGTTGCAGTTTGGGGTTAGTGGGTGCCTCTATCAATGATTCATCATCCAATTGTTGGTCATCTTTGCACACATGATCCTCAGGTGCATCCACCGGGGTTTCTGTCGGGACATCTGCTTTACTAATCGGTTCTTGCCACTCAGTGGGGCAACTATTAATCACTGCTTCCAATTCCGCATCAATCACCTGATACCTCATTGGTGTCCATTTCTTGGTAGGGTCTCGTCGTGCTTGAACGTAAACAGTATGGGGTCCAAATCCAAAACATGCAATCCTCTGATATTTTGTTATGGATTCATTCGTCAGTCTTGGAACTTTCTTTGCTGCTACCTGTAGTGCTTCCTAGTGGATCCAAAATTGGATCGAACAGTCTACCATTCACTCCACTTATTTAACCCACCATAAGTTATGGTATCTCGCACCTTTTCATACCTCTATTTCTTTGACCTCCATCCCTTGGTAATCATCTCACTCCATCCATGCTACTATCACAATAAAAATGAGCAGCCAACTGTATGTAAATGATCTCACACATTCCTGTGCGATCACTGCATCCCCCACTAGCTGGTTAATCGGAAAAAGGGACCAATTCATTTGGGTTCCTTGCACACATAACTCAGCACATGGAATCACCCTAGAATTACATTGAATCGGTATTTTCTTCCTTACAACTTTACTAACCAAAATTCTGGCACCAATACAGATCATGTGATCATTGATGCTATCAATACAATATGCCCCCCCCATCGTGCTCTAGAGAATAACACTTCTTCAAAGTAACTGCCAACTTCCTATCATTATCTTTTACTTGGATATACTGTAAGGGGTCTGTCCCATCCTTGGGTATCCCCATTATTACTGAAATCAACTCCACCGTGACTTCAACCGGTTCACCCAACCATAAATACCCACCATGGAAACACACCAAAAGTTGTTTCACACATGCATCTACCTCAGTTGACCGCCCAAAGTGTGGCATACTGATCAACCTGAGCAATCCAAATTTGTCCAATCCTCTTTCCCATTCTCACAAAATGTGCTCTATCAGGGAACCTTCTACTGATACCAATGGCATATACGGTTCCTTTGCGACATCCTCGAGTGCAAGAAATTCACGGTCCTCATACTTCATCTGCATCAGTGCAAGCACAATATCATAAGTGCATACCATCACATGTGGTATCACCGACATCTTGATTTGGTATCTCTGATTCTTCATGGGTGTCTTGGCCTACGCACCAGGCTAACTAGGAGGGGTGTAGCCAGGGATTTCCTTAATAGATAGCCCTATTTTAACAATAGATTCCATCACTCCAGGGCTTGATGACCCTATTTATGCAGTTTTTTCTCCTTGCTCCCTCATGGTTGTTCTGGTTTGTCTCTTTTGTGATGCTGGAGAAATAGGCTTATGTGCCTTCCTCTTTGTTAACGAGCCATCTTGCATACTGGCGACTTCTTCCTCAATTGCAACTGGTCTGACCGGTGAGTCTTGCTCACTTGAAATATCTATGGTGTCTTGGTCTCTCTGCATGTCATACCAATTCCCTTCTAGACTTAATAAGCTCACACCCTCTCTGGATTTAACATATTTCTTAATCTTCTCATCGTTTTTCAACAACTCTCTCGATAACTTGGTAACCCTGCAACTCAATGTAATTCAACTCTGCATGATGGTGTATTCTGACCATAGAAAGCTTCCTCTTATAGTGTCAAATCAACTCATACTTCATCATTTTGAAATCAATTCGACCATCATGAACAAATCATCCATTAACTACCCGAATCTGTCGCTAATTCTTCCAACCCAATAGTCAGATCCGCCACCATTACACATCACTTCCACGAGCGTCGTCGGTTAACTAATTTTAACTGTCTTCATTAATTACTGATTTAACGTCTTCTCGCATCCCTGTAGCTATCATAGCATGACCTCCTACTTGTGCTGCTAACTCCTACTCTTGCGAACCACTTATTCTTGGTGCACCTTCCATTCATGCATGATCCTATCTACTTTTTTTTTCATTGCATAGTGCCTCAAGCACAGCGCAGTTCTGGGTTGTCCTATAGGGCTTCAATATATTACCATTCACTAGCTTTGGTAGCATTTCTCCATCTAATTGCTGCATCTGAACTACGCCTCCAGAAGTAATATAATTAATAAGATATGGACCTAACTAGTGCATCTGTAACTTACCTAGATGCTTCATGAACTTGTTGTCGTACAATAGCACCAAATATCCTTGCTGAAATTATTTATTCTTTATGTGGAAATCATGCCAAGCCTTTTCTCAATCCTTCTCGATGCACTCATGGAAACCTGCTATAAAGCGACCCTCTTCAAGCTATATCAACTGCGCCACAAGCTCCTCTAGCACTGCTTCATCATCCATTCCCGTCGTTGTTGCAATGCACAAATTGGGGACAATGTAATCCATAGGCATGAGTGCCTCTTATCCATATACCAATTTGAAAGGGGAATGCCCTGTCAATCTCTTGCAAGTGGTCCGATATGCCCACAATACTGCTGGAATCTTCAAGTCCTAGTCATCACGGTTAGTATCACATACCTTTGTAAGCGCATGCTCAATATCTTGTTGAAATATTCTACTGTTCCATTCACATGTGGATGATATGGGGTACTTTTCTTATGTTGTATTTGCAACTCCTCTGTCAGCGTGCTTACTTTGCTGTTGATGAAGTGACTTCCCTGGTCGTTCATCAATATCCTTGGAAACCCAACCCGCGTCACAATGTTGTCAAACAGGAATCTTGTTGTTGTCGTAGCGGTGCAATCCACAACTGGTGTGGCCTCTGCCCACCTTGTCAAGTAGTCTGTCACTATGATTATGTACCATGCACCTGTTCTCTTCCCAGGTGGGTTTATTGGACCCATAAAATACACATCCCACATATCAAATGGTTGTAATTTGACTTGTTGTACTATCAACATTTCATCCCATCGCGATGGTTTTCCAATGCATTAACAGATATCGCAACTCCATGCATAATCCATCAAATCATTATGTAAAGTAGGCCACTAGAGACCTATGAGAAGTACCTTCCTCATAGTAACTTGTCCTCCATAGTGTCCACCAGCAACTCCCGCATGGGCCTCCTCTAAAATATCTCCTTTTTGATGCGGTAGGACACATCGCCGTAAAATCTCATATGGTCCTAGTTTATAGAGCTAGCCAACAATCAATTAGAAATATGAAGCCTTAACCACCAACTGCTTCTTCTTACTTGTTGAAAATTCCTCTGGTGCAACACCCAACATCAAAAATTGAATGATTTTATCATAATAATCATCTACTATGTCGACTCTGAACAACTACACATCCAACAGTGCTTCTTTAATATTTGTGGGTTGTTTGTTTGTCTCAATTCAGGATAAATGATCGGGGCTAGCATTCAAGTGACCCAGCTTCACAATTATCTCAAAATAAAAGTCCTGAAAGAGAAGTAGCCTGTGGCATATTCACCCCCCAACACAAGCTTATTGACTAGGTACTTCAAATCAGAATGGTCTGTAAACATCTTGAAATCATTGCCTAAAAGGTAATGCCTAAATTTCTGTAGTGCATATACCATCACTAGACCTTCTCTCTTTGTGGTTGTATAATTTTTCTCAGCAAATGACAACTTTTGACTAGCCAAAGCGATCAGATGATCTAGACCCCCCTCTCCATGTTGTGTAAGCACTACTCCCATCGTGACAAACGTTGCATCCACATGAACATGAAACTCCTTTTTCCAATCTAGGAAAACTAGTATTGGCACAGACACCATCTTGGCCTTTAGTGTGTCGAAGCTTCCTTGACATTCTTGGCTCCATACGAATGTTGCATCTTTCTTCAGTAGTTTCTCCATAGGGACAGTAATCGTAGCATAACCTCTGATGAATTTGCGATAATATATGGTGTGCCCCAATTTCACCCTAAGAATATTCACATTCATCAACGGTGGCAAGCTCAAAATGAGCACTATCTTCGCAAGGTCAACCAACAATCCTTGCTTGCAAATAATGTGACCCAACAACATTCCAAAGCGTGCGCAGAAAATACACTTCTTTGAGTTTAGCACAATCTGATGCTATCGACATATTTCCAGCATCAATCGTAGGTTTTCCAAATGATCCCTAATCATACCATACACTGTCCAATCATCCATGTATACTTGAAGAAATTTATGAATAAAATATTTGAATGTAGCGACAAAAACTCGGGAAAAGATAGTAGGTGCATTCTTCAATCCAAAAGGCATTATTGTTTACTGGAAACATCCCATGATTCAGTAACAAATGTTGTTTTATGTTGATCCTCCTTTACGATCCTAATTTGGTGATAACTAGAGAATCCATCTATGAAAGAATACATCTCCTAACCACCTACTCCTTCTAGAACTTCATTTGTGAATGGTGTTAGAAATGGATCATGCATACAGGCATTATTCAATTTTCTCAGATCGAAACAGATCCAAAATTCACCCGTTTTCTTGTCTTGGACCACCATAGGACTTCTCCATTCTGATTCTTCGACTAGCTCAATTATTCCAGTATCTAACATCCTATCCATCTCAGGTTTAACCCTTTCCTTGTATCGCAGATTCAAGCGATACAGCCTCTACCTTACCGGTTTCTCATATGGTTTTAATGGAATATTCATCTATCCTAAATCACCTAGGATCCCTTTCATTTTAGAGAATTTGGTTGGAAACAGTTCTTGAAATTCATGCAGCAGAACCATGATTTTGGCCATAGTCTCTTCGTCCCAATAGTCCCCAACACTTGAAAATTTTTGGTTCTCCTCTATCCCAATGTTAAATTTTCTAATCTTCAACAAATGGTTCATGGGATTGGTCGGTATATCTAGTGCTGTGACATCCCTACTCCCTTCTATTTCTAGAATGCTAATATTTCATAGCTCATCATCGTCCTTAGGTCCACCAGACACATTATAACATTCCAACATCGACTGCATGTGGCAGTGTGCATGTGGGTCCACTGGATATGCGAATGGCACTACCTTCAACACCACATCACGGATGAGTTGAAGCACATTATGGACATCCAGATTGGTATCCGTGAGAAGGAAAGTATGAGAAAAGAAAACTGTCAACTCTTCCTAAGTGGTTATTTCTCTGCGAAACTCCACCGATACATACCATGACCCCGTCATTTCATCCAAGGTGTGAAAGAAGGCATGGATCCATTCATCCTTTTGTCACAATGCCCACGGAGTCTAACATTCCATCAAGTGATTGTTGGGGTCATTACTCCTGTCATACCTCCTAGTGTGATATATTTCTGCATCACCAAAGTGCACTATCATCAACCGTCGGCACTGCTCCCATCCATTAATTTTCTTCTTATGATTCACCCACCAGTGTGCTAGAGTAGCCTTTAGTGCTTCCTCCATTGCTAACAATCGATGAGTTTCTGATACCTTCTCTTCAAACTCCACTAAGAATGTAGACAGCTCATGCATCCCCTCATATATTGGCAATTCGATGGTCTCAGTCGCGGCATGGCACAACAACTGCGTGATCAAACCATACTTCCTGAATGATACCTCATGCATGTGATTTTTCCAGTTTTCTAACACATCATCAAAACCAGAAGACACAGAGCTAGCACTATGCCAACCAAGTTCTCCATTAGTAGTTGGGTGGATGTAATCCTCTGAAATGTTGTAAGCATGATCCCATCCCCTAAAAACTTCATCCTTTACTGGCTCGATATACCTCCATCCTTCATTTGGATCCATTGGAGCGATGACTCTGATGTTGTGATTTTCAAACATCTGCTTCTTGAAGTTAATCACTGCCATACTATCATTGGCCCATCCAATCCCCAGCAATGCGATATAGGAGCCTCCACCATAAACAACTTCAATCACATTGAAATCAGCATAGGTTTTCATACCTTCAACATCTATGACTAGGTTCAACACACGTTCGATTGGTTGTACTTTGGCCTGATTAGTCAATCGCAGCTGCACAGGGGACCAACCCAACATCGACCTCCCCATTTTCTGCCATGCCTTATTTGTCAATATATTCACATCTGAGCCTACATTCTAAATAATTGAATCTACTTCATAGTCCCCAATCTAAATGTTCATGCGCATCTCTTTGCCCGTATTTTTATTATGCAAAGAGTTCACTATGGAGTCCTTCCACTCCTTACCCGGTCGGTGCAACATGTTCTCAATCTCAGCAAGAGAATTAGGATCTTTTTCCAGCAATAAGCAGCTCCCAAAAAATTTATGCAACATACCATGCTGTCTCGATGGTCCTTCCTCCAACAAAGAATCAAAAGCAGAGGGAATTTCATAAATAGGTGACTTACCAGGACTTCTTCTGATCACATCCCGTGCTTCAAAGAATGTATCTCACTCGACAGCAATGTCAAATGGTGATTTATTATTTCCATCC
This sequence comes from Pseudotsuga menziesii, assembly GCA_001517045.1. Lineage (NCBI taxonomy): Eukaryota > Viridiplantae > Streptophyta > Pinopsida > Pinales > Pinaceae > Pseudotsuga > Pseudotsuga menziesii. The sequence continues at coordinate 1,390,527 of LPNX010983004.1, read as the reverse complement.
AGTCGAACCTGTGGACAGGGGTCATCCTCCCCAACCTTTGTACCTCCATGGGTGACAATGGCAACATCGACATCCTCTGTTCTAAGCTCTGCTAAAATTGTCGCAACTGTCGATCCTTGATTCTGGTTTGTCGATGGATTCTGATTCATCGGTGGACTCTAGTTCAATGGAAGGTTCATATGTTGATTCAGAGTCTGATTTTGAAGTGGAATTTGATTTTGAGCCTAGTTCTACAACTGATACTAGTTCTGTAGCTGATTTTGATTCTACAACTAGTTCTGATTCTGCAAATGAGGAACATTTCCTGCCTTCCATCTTGCGATTAATTGTGGACAGTGTGATCAATTGCAGTACAGTATGTACATGAACACTGTAATTATGGGAAATCTCTATGGTAATGTCTAAATACTCTACAATTGTAACACTGGACAGGTCCGCGACCTCCTCCTCCTCCTCTACCAAAGCACCATGGTACACTGCTACAACTCAGTGGGTTCGACGCCCTAGATAACAGATAATTTCAGAAGTTGGGGTAAATATATTTGGTATTCCCATCTGCATGGCATCGAGTGCACCAAATATCTTTGTGATGTTCTTTCCCCTTCTTGATATCTTGTAGCTAAAGTGTTAAGTTCGCCAACTGTGCCTGAATCTGGTTCATACCAGCTGTACTTTCTCCAATATGTGAACCCTCTAACTTCATTGTGATCTCCAAATCCTCGCTCTGTGTCGCGATCTTCTGATGCATCAGTGGTTTCCATATATGGGTACCAACGCTGCGATAAACCATTATTTATGTTGAACATCACTCATTTTGAAGCTGACTCTTTCCATCAATTTCTTAAATCTCTGGTCAAAGTCCCAAATAGTTTCATTAGGGAATTTTTCAATCTCCTTTAACTCTGTGATGTATTGTGCTTCATACTTTGGCTTCCAAAATTCTTCAATTATTCCTTTCTTGACTTCATCCAGTGTCTTTGTGGGATTCCTCGTAGGAACTTGCATAAATTTCGTGAACCAATCCAGCACACGACCCCGAAGAGTGGTCGCCAATAGGCCCTTTTTGAATTCATCATTAGTATTATGTCTGACAGTCCATACTACCTCACATAAAAACCAGTACTACTCGGGATCATTAGTCCCGTTCCAACAGAACAAAGGTAACCTGGCTTCGTCACCCGCCATCCTAGGCCTTCTTTCTACATACACTGATCTAATACTAGAATGTTGCTGGAAAGTCACGCAAGTTGACATGGAACTTGTGTTTCTTCCTGAATGTGGAGTAGTGCACAGAGGCATGGGTACATTGTTTCTAGGGTTTGATATTACTACTATCTTGGGCATAGTTTGGGTCTGGTCGTCCTCTTCATCACTGTAGGGTCGCTTCGTCACGTGTGTCTTCCTTCATGGTCTTGTGTTTCAATTGTAGCATAACCTTCCCTTGTCCTCTTCCTCTTCTCTTGTTGAAACCTTTCTCCTTCCCCCGTAATACCACTTTCTTCCTTGGTTTCCCTGAGAGTCTCATCGAAACTTGCACCCATCTACCCCGTATCTTTCCATTCGGCTCCCCCCTTCTATCGTGGTATCCACATCCTCCACACATCGAAGTTCTACTACTCAAGGTGCATCTTCAGCATACCCTTTTCATAGACAAGCATCTTAATTGACAACTGTAGAGACAACAAGAACCTACCTATGGGTCCATTGAAAAATTCCCTTTCTAGTTCACTGTAGGACTTGGTGGTGTTGACCGCAAACTCTGTGATATATCCTTCTAGGATACTATCCAACCAGACTTCAACATCTTGTGATTCCTTGTTGTCAGTCTCTTGCAACTACTGGATCAGTTCATGGGTCCAAGATGTTGGCTCGCCTCCCTAGAAATTTGTCTTGCGATAGATGGATCATTCCAACCACTCATACAGAATGATGTGGAATTCAGAGAAAAATTATTTGTGTGGACCATCGTGTATGTACCTCTCCAACCACTTATACATCGTTAGTCCAGGTTTCTGATTTTCTATCTCAGTAAATTCTTGTTGCTTTTGATTGAACCAATCTTGAATTTTTGGTCTTATCGGATGCCACATATCCTCCTCTCAGTCGCAACAAGGTCCCAACAACGGAACCATTTGTTGGCACAAACCTAGCCAACAAAACCCAGTCGACAGTGGTTCCCACTCTGTCAATGCTCAATTCACCATGATCTCCCTGAGCACTGGCCCAGATAGGTTTTACCATTCCCTGCAACACCCGCGAAGCAGATGAAGTCTCACCCGAGATGTTTAAGGGAGGGATGTCGGAACCAAGTTTCCCCAAAATATAAGAGGACTATGTGCGTCAACACTTTATTCACTTATCTAATAGATCTTATCAGTTGCTTAATCATCAACAGGACTATTCATAATTTCTACTAACAGATCGCATGATTCATTCATAACTGAAACAATCATACTTCTACGCAAATAGATCTAGACAAATAACATCATTTAAAAGATGGAAACATTACATCATAGATCCATGTCACGCATTCACTTTTCATTCACCATTAGATCATAGAAATAGTAAGACAGAAAAAATATAAAAGAAACAACAATTTAGATCAACTCCCGTATTATCATATTACTTCTGTGCAATGATTCACAGATTCAAAATAGTTCACAATTCAGCTCTAGTGTTTATCTTTCCAATCTCTCTCCAGAGTTCATCCAACAACCTATCTAACACTTTCAATTCTACATCTATATATAGGCTTACACCTTTAAATTCAAGGTCCACTTCTTACTAACTCTTAACCAATTTTTAACTGAATCTACAAAATATGGTCCAAAGTACAAAAAGGTGACACAAAATACATAAAATAGTCTATTTTCTGCCTTGCACACCATATTTCACTTGTGCACTATATTTTGAGCTTGCCCAACACTCGTGATGCTGCGCAACTAATGTGTCCAAAACCCCTACCAAGAATGTTCTTGTTAGGAGGGTTGGGTTTTTTATCACCCCCTTGAGGTTGTTTGTTTCCCCAATTCTTACCTCTGTGTCTTCTTCCCTGTCCTTGTTGGTTATTTGGGGCAGGTTGATTGGGGAGGTTCTGTTGAGAATAGACTTGTCCTTGAGGAATGGGAAGATTCGGGGCCAGAGCAGGTGTAGGTTACAAAAGTGGTGGGTAGTAGACAGGAGCGGCTGGAGGGGATGTAAATCCCATTGTCTTGCCATTAGAGATAGGTGCCTAGAAATTTAGTCCATGAATGCGAGGAATAGGTCCGGGAGACACATATGAAGGTGTAGCTCCGAACTAAGCCACTGCACGTGAAACATCAAGGGCGTAGCCAAGTTAGGAAACACAAGGGGCATTACTGGAGTCAAGAAAAATCGAAGGAGAGGTCATGTACAGGTGGGGTGCTGAGTGACAGATCTAATGAATCCATCAGAAACATGGGATTCCCTCAACATATTGCATCCTGAGGAGCCAGGACAAGGAGCATCATTGATGATGGTGTAAAGATAACCTAATTGGGATTAAATAAGGTCAAATTGTTGTGCTTTAAGGATTTCATATTCCTGACTTTATGGGCACTCAAATGTATCATCCTTGGAAATAGGGGGCATTAAGGTTTTAAGAAACTAATTAAGGAAGATCATGTCATCTAACTGGATTTCACACAAACTATTGTTGGACTCACGATTGATGTTAGACCAAAACCTACAGGTATTAATATCTGCCACAATTGCCAAAGTTTGGATATCAGGAGGAAATTAGTCCATGTCACAAAACTCACAGGGATATTTGAACCCAATGTCCAATAATCTCCCCCCCAACGTGAGCCAGGTGAATTTCAAACCCTTGACCTATTTCTCTGATACCAATTGTTGGACACAATGGAAACATTGAGAGGGGGGCTGAACCAGTGTGTGAGCAATTTAAACCTTTTTACCTTATTTTAATCAATAAAAGTATATCAAGCATTAATCACATAATCATATTCTTCAGTTGAATCAAACATGAGACACAAAAGAGACATAAGAATATATGGAATTTTTATCTTTATTTATTGTACATGTAAGACAACAATATTCTCAATTATAATCAGCACCAACTAATGAAAAGAGCACCAGCTCTCATAATAGGACCCAACTTGGTTTTCTTAGCTCCAACTAAGAAGGGTTTGAGGAGTCCAATCCTCAAGTGCAAGATTCTTCTTGCAAGCAATCATATGGCTTTGTTGCACAACCAACCTCTACTCTACACATCAATCTCTTCTCATCACTCTGCTGATCAATGATTCTCATCAATCTCTGGTCAATATGCTCAACATTGTTTCTCATCATAGTTGATCATCACAGTTGCTCATCACTGCTTCTCAAGTATCTCTGCACATCAAATTTTCTCATCACTGTTGGCCATTCTTTTCTTCTCATTAATATTGTTGGTCAAGATGGTCAATTTTCTCATGTACACATCTTTATACCACTCATTATACACAATTATTGAACAAGTAATTCTATTATTCTTTCACTGAACATAAGGCATGCATCGTCATGCATTATCATCATAGTTATGCATCATCATCATAGGGTATGAATCCTAATCATCAAATATACATCATCATCACCTCAGTGTGCACTATTTATGTATCATCATCATTAAGTATACATCATAGTGCATAGGAGAGCATCATCACACTATGGTATGCATGTACATCATATTGTATAGGAGTGCATCAACATCATAGAGTGTACATCATTATCACATGTATTATCATCATAAAGTGTATCATATCATAGCATAAAGGTATGAAATATCATCATCATAGCCTCCATAATGAATTCAAATATATATAACAACATAGAGACTCATATTAAGATCAAAGATGAACTCTATCCATGAGAGACATGTGCCATCATAAGAGAAACCCATAAGAATTAAACATACCTTTCCAAAGATCACAAGATGAAGAAAAAATAGAAAAACTAAAAGAAACTCTAGATCTTGTCATCACATAGCCCTCGTAACAATATTTCCAACGAGCCAAGAATTTTGTAATTCTGATTCTGTATGAGAACGTTATGTCAATTTTAGTGAAAATGCCCAAAACTTTCTGTGTCAAAATGAATTGCTCCTTTGTTGCTGCTGCGAAAAAACCTCAGCCCAAATTCCATGAATTCACTTCTCTACATCCATCATTGCCTGTTTTTGGATTTTTTTATATACGCATTAAAGTGGACATGTTTCAAGTTGGTCGACTTGTCTTCAAAGGTAAGAGTGGTAAGGAATTTAATTTTTAATTTGACTTTTAATTGTCACACAAACTTCTTATCACTTCAATGGTCAAACCTTACGAAAGAATTGCATATATTTTATTTTCCATATAATAGGATGTCCACCACATAAGCCATATGTATGACCAAGGATTTCAAACTTCTTACCACTTCAATGGTCAACCTTATGTATTTTTATTATTTTTCTTACCACCGCAATGGTCAACCATATGTATTTTTATTATTTTTCTTTTTAAAACATCCTTCAAAGTCAACCACATCATTTAAAATTCTTGGGAGTGTGTCCACATCTTCATAGGGTTGCATCAAGACACTATGGATTTTAATGGCATGCCATGTGCAAGGTGCCATCATGGGCTTCAATCTTTCCAGTAAACGGACCATCATCAATCCAGTATGTGTTTGGGTGCCTTAACCACATCAAGTGAAAAAAATGGGAATTAATGTCTTCACAAGGTTCCATGACTTCATCAAGTCACCAAGGACCACATCATCGTGACATCTAACCATGTGAAGTGCAAGTAGTGGGATCCATGAACTTTGCAAGGGAATCGGGGTATTCATTAGGGGTTCCAAGTCTTCATGGGATTCTTCATCATACCAAGGACAAGTTCATGGGTTTCATAGCCTATTAAGGACCATACAAGGTCATCATCATCATACAAGAGCTCCATGACCCAAATAAGGGTTGCAAGATCATCAAATCACTAAGTGGGTCCAAGGAGTTCATCAGGGATTCTTCAATAAGAAAGAGGCTTCATAGGATTCTTCAACCACCTCAACCACTCTAGGAGACTCTGAAGGGTCAATATCCCTCATGAAATAATCTATGGGATAGTTGGGTCTACTCATGGGGTACTATGATACCATCAGACCATGAATGACCACACACTAGTACATATGGCTCAAAAGTTCCACGAAATATTTCCATGAATAAGTTAAAATGGTTATTTTTGTGGATAAATTGATCAATGTTTTGAACGGAAATTCTTCTGGCCCCTGATCATCATTGCTATTGCGACGTACATGACTATTTGTCACTATGACGACATATTTTTGTCTCTATAGCGATGAAGACACACATTCATCGCTCTAGTGATGGAGCTCTAAAAATTTGCAAATAAACGGTCATCACTGTAACAGTCATTGACTTTTTCTTTTTGTTGAAATTTTTCCATTGTGCATTTTTCGTTGTAACTGCCATGATCATTGATCTATAAATACATGTTCTTAAGACATATTTCATCAAATTTTTTACTATAGTTGCAACAAAAATTTTGCTTATTGTTTGATCTATGAGTGCAAGAGTCTGGTACTGGTTTAACACATCAAATTTTTGTGTGATCTCCTTTGGTTTCCAGGTTAGTATTTTTAAATTCTTTGTTAGTGAACTAATATTTTCCGAATGAGTAAATATCATGTCATTAGGATTTGTCTCTTAGTCATTTTTTGATTAAAAAAAGATGAAGATGAACTAATTAGGGAAACAACATTATTGCTTTTGAAATGTTTTATTTGTTTAGTTTCTTATTTATAGATGGGTAAACTAGCATTAGGTAATATCCTATGTGAAAAACTGTTTAAGCATTGTGATCCCATGTGCTTGTGAGAAATCATGGTTCCTAGCTTGGGAGAACATAACCATTGGAGGGGATTTAAATTTTATCACTAAATATCGAAAATATAGTGGTTGGTGGTTAGAATAGACCCCCATACTAACTTATTCCTTAATAATTTGGAAAATGTGGGTATTGTTTGTGATATGTAACATGTCTAAGTAAAGTCAACTTGAATTTACTAACTATATTTGTCGCTTTTCATGTCACGTCCTTTAATTTTCTATCTCCTTTAATATATATATATATATCCTCTATTTAATTTACTTATACATTGATTGAGTTTGTTTGGTTCTTATATACTATTAGAATGTCAAATAAATATACTTGGGAAGAAAATAATAAGAGGTATGTTGAGTTTAAGGAAACATTGGAGGAGAAGGGTGATGGAAAGTGTTATTTCCCTTGCAATGATTGCAGGGGTTTGCGAATGAGAAGAATTTTAAGAACAAGTGCTGAGAAATATTGCAAGGAGAAGGTGCATGCTGAAAGGGGGTTTGAATATTGTCCCTTGGTAAGACATTATTCATTAGATAATGTACTTCTTGTAATAGTATTGTTCATGTATTCACAAAATGTTTTATCATTTAAAATTTATGTGTTGTATATTATACACTAATTTTATTACATTGTTTGGAATTATAAAGACAATGCCCCCTAAATATTGACCGCCAGATATCTATTTGCCACATAATTATAGTATAAATTCTAATTTACAAGGTGATGAACATGGATATCATAATATTGAAGATGAAGTTCTTAATGATCCTATGGATGAAGATGGTGTTATTGATACAAATGACGAAGATGAGATAAATAGAATTATCCAAGACACATTTTCTCCATTGGATGAGGGAAACCTCCATGATATTCATGATGTTCCTCTACTCGAGAAGTCCCAAGAACCTCTTTATGAAGTCTCAACAAAAAATATTCTATCTATTATATTGTTGTTGGTGAACTTGAAATTTTTTAATGGTTTTTCAAACACTTATTTCACACAGATCCTAAGGTATGTAATGTATTAATTGCATCTTCACATGGCATATTGAAAAGTTCACTATTTTCCTCTATTTTTAGTGTTAATTAATTCATAAATTAGGGATAAGCAATATTTATGATTTATATTGTTTACATTTCATTTTTTTGTCAATGTTGCAGACTGTTGGGTGAATTTCTATTAACACCATCAAATAATTTACCACGCACATGTCGAGAGGTATTCTTGATTATGAAAGAAATTGGAATGGACTATCAAGATATTGATGCATGTCCTAATGATCATATTATATTATGGGAAATATGCATCAGAAAACAAATTCCCACAACGTGAAATTAGTAGATATCGAATTGATCAAGTAAAAAAAAGGTTCCTCGCAAAGTTCTTCATTATATTCCCATAATTCCACGTTTCCAACGAATATTAAGGTGCCAAAGTGTATCACAGCTTATAGATTACCACGCAAAGAACCAAAGTGAAGATGGTGTTCTTCACATTCCTACAGATGGTTCTGCATTGAAGAACATCGAATAAAAATGGCCAATTTTTAAAGATGAACCTCGTAATGTTATAATTTCATTGGCAATGGATGGTTTCAATCCATTTGGAGAGCTTCGTTCTACTTACTCAATGTGGCATGTTTTCGTCATAAACAATAACCTTCCTCATTGGATGTCAATAAAGAGAGAGCACACAATGTTGGAAATGATTATTCCAGGTATTTTTTTTAAAGTAAATATATTATTTCATTTCTTTGTTTCATTGCTCCATGAGAACACCTTTTATATATTGGGAAACATAACTGAATATCATCATATATTTTTGAATAAATTAGGTAAGTGCCAAGTTAAAGATATGAATGTATATATTGATCCTCTTATCGATGATCTATTGAAGTTATGGGTTGGAATCGATATGTATGACATCTCTAGACCAATAGGGCAAAAACAATTCCAGTTCCATGGAATACTTTCATGGACAATTCATGACGCTCCTGGGTTAACACATTTTTGTGGTATGTAAATTTTTGTTGCACTTTAAATTAATATTATTTTAAGGTAAATATCATGCATTTTTATTTAAATGAATAATCTTCTGATGCTTATAGCATTAATACATATATCTTGCAGGTCTTCAAACAAAGGGAAAATTTGCATGTCCAGTATGTGTTCCTAGGATAAAATATCGACGTCCAATAAGTCTAAGAAAGGAGGCATTTGATGAGTATAGATACTTCCTCCCTAAGAACCATAGGTATTGAACTACCATGAAAAAAAAAATCAATGGTAAAGAAGACACAACAGGATTTGAACCCTAAATCCGACGACAGAATCCGACGACATCTGACTTATCGTATGGATGTGTCAGATGGATGTATCATACGGATGTGTCGGACATCAATTATTTTAACGTTGTCGAATTTCTGACACTAGGGCGTAGGTTTTTCGACGGCCATGTGATGGATGTCCGACACTAGTGCATAGGTTTTTCGACGGCTATGTGTTGGATTTTTGACGCTAGTGCGTAGGTTTTTCTACGGCTAGGTGTTGGATTTCTGATGCTAGTGCGTAGGTTTTTTGACAGCTATGTGCCAGATTTCCGATGCTAGTTCGTAGGATTTTTTGAAATAAAATAATGTCATATTTCAAATTGTTTGTCCAATATTTCCAACGGTAACTATGTTCAGGCCATCGGATATTCGATGACTGTTCAATTATAAATTTAAACATTTTTAAACATTCCAACATGTTTGTTATGGAAGCGACGGATGGTTTGTGAAAATTATTTATTCCTCGATGGATGGTTTCAGGAATTGTTTTATTCTTCAACGGGCAGTTGCGGGAATTTTTTTTCCTTCGATAGACAGTTTGCCAGGATTTTTTTATTCTTCGACAAACCTCCGTTTGAGAAAATTGTAATGCGTGGAACTTTATTTTTTAATATTGTCGATAGTATTCATTCACAAATTTTGTGGCAAAATGTCAAATAGAAATATTCCTAATCCAAACAAAAACAACCGACAATTGCTTTCTAGACTATGGGATGCAGCGAAACGAAGGGGTGATGGAAAATAGTATTGTCTATGTACTCAATGCATGGGATCTAAGAGGAGAAGAATATTGATCTCAACATCCACAAAACATTCTAGGGAACATGGACACGCTAAGGGGGGGAATGAATATCGTACATTTGTATGTTTAGCATTATAAAGTTTTTTATATTCTTTGATTTGGTAAATGTATGTATTATTTTAATATTTCCTATATTAATGTGTATCTATTGATGTTTCCATGTATTTATAAATGAAATACACCCTATAGCATATCGTCCAGATGAAGTGCTTTCAGAAAAAGTTACATATCAGGATCATTGAGTGTTTATGTTTAATGGAGAACAAGTGAATGATCATATTGAACAATATGATCATACTGATAACATACTTGAAGATGATGGTACAAATACATTGATCCATGATTCATTTAATGTTATAATGTATGATGGCGATGGCAATGATAATGAAAATTATGATGACTTTGATGATGTTCACTATATACCTCTTCTCGATAAGGCAGATGAACCCCTTTATGAAGGCTCCAAAACAAATCTTCTCTCTGTTGTATTGTTGATAATGAACTTGAAGGTTGTGAATGGTATTTCAAACATTGCAATCACACAGATGCTAAGGTATGTAAAATAATCCATCACATATACGATCATGATAAAGTTTATCTGTATTACTCTAATAATTTTATTGTTAACTCATTATTGATCATCGCATGGATGAAGTGTGTTTTGTTAATATTATTTATTTATTACATTTACTATATTTTTCTTTCTTTTATGTAGCTTGATAGCTGAATTTTTGTTACCACCATCAAATATTTTACCTCGCACATATCGATATTTATATTCCATCATGGAAGAGATTGAAATGCATTATGAATCAATTCATGCATTCCCTGGTGACCATGTTATATATTATAATCAGCATGAATTTGGAACAGAATGTTTTGAATGTCATGTAAGTAGATATCAAACAGATAAAGTAACAAAAAAGGTGCCTCAGAAGGTTCTTCATTGTATTCCCATCATTCCACGTTTGCAATGACTATTCAAGTGCAAAAAAATAGTGCAATTTATGGATTACCATGCCATGAACAGAAGTCAAGATGATGTTATCCGAATGCCTACAGATGGTTCTGCTTTTAGATATATGGAGGAAAAGTGCCCTCACTTTAAAGAAGAACCACGTAATCTTAGGATTTCTTTGGCAGCAGATGGTGTTAATCCATTTTCACATATGAAATCCATTTACACGGTGTGGCCTATTTTTGTTATCAACAATAACATTCCTCCATGGTTGTCAATAAAGAGGGAGCACATAATGTTGTTGATGATTATTCCAGGTTTTTTGTGTCTACAACTGTTTTATTTATAATGTAGTTGTGGCATCTCATTTGTCGTATTATGTTTCCTAATTTCATATATATATATATATATATATATATATATATATATATTATTTTACTCTTGTGCATGGTTTACATATCTCAATGGTTCTCGTAATGATATATTTATATGTACTTCAAATCAATCAGGTAAGTTCCAAGTCAAAGATATGAATGTATATATTGAACCTCTTATAGATGAGCTACTGAATTTATGGAATGGAATCACTATGTATGATGTATCTAGACCAATACGACAAAGGAAATTTCAATTTTGTGCAATGGTTATATGGACAATACATGATGCCCCTGGGTTAACTTCATTTTGTGGTTTATATTTTTAAGTTCCACTTTAATTGCATTTAATTATATGGAATAGTTAGAATAGTTTATATATGATTATAATTGACATAGATATTCCATATCTAAATATTGTAGGTCTTCATACAAAGGGTAAATTTGCATGTCCAGTTTGTCGTCCTAAGATAAAATCTTGTCGCTCAAAAAGCTTAAGAAACGAGGTGTTTAATGAGTATAGGCATTTCCTCTCTAAGAATCATAAGTATAGAACAACCGAAAAAAAATATTTTCAATGGGAAGCAGGAGACTGCATTAAAACCACAGAAAATGACATGTCACCTTTGGAATATGCACAATAGAAATCGTCATCATGGTACATATGGATCATCATATATGAATTGTTATGTATTTTAATTTTTATTGTGAGTTGTTTACTATAGTGGCCATATTTGATTTATGATTTAATTTATTTATAAAATAATATTCATGATGTCCATCATGATCATGAAGGAATTAATGGGATTCCACGAGGAATGAAAATTTATCATATTCAATTCAGCAGGTTTCCCTACTATGAGCACCTACAAATTGCTCATTTGTTTGATACAATGCATATTGGAAAGAATGTTACTGAAACATTATGGTGACTACTGGAGCTAAGGAGGGAGACATATAAAGTTGTGAAAGCTTGCAAAGACATTCAAGAAAGAAACCATACAATGAAAGACGTCATCCGATTTCATAGCAACCGAGACCAAGTTAATATAAACTCAATTCCATGGATGTTTACGGAGCAACAAACAAATGTTGTCAAAGAAGTAATGCGGAAAATTAAATTTCCCACTGGATTTTGTGCAAACTTGAAGAATATCATAACAAACAAAAGGTGATTTTGTGGGGGTCAAAACACATGATTGGCACGTCTTCATCAAGGTAATTATTATTGTTATGTCCATATAACTTTTTTTTCATTTTATTGCATATATTTTTTTTCTTGTTTGTATACTCTTTGTTTAATAAATGGTGTGGTTTGTATAATGATACAATATGTTCTACCTCTATCTCTCCCAGACAACTACGAAAACAATGTCAAACAAGTTATATGTAGTCTTGGCAAATACATGGCGTAACTAGCGATTACTTGCATGTGCTTAGTGTTTCTTTAATTCTCTGTATAATTTATATTTTTTTTTGTGCACTATTTGATCATATGTAATTTAATGTTTTTTTTTGTTAAATATCGTTATTGGCTTGCGTCACTTGTATATGGTTGACATATAAAGAAATACATAAAGAATATATAAATTATTGGAGGAGATAAATTCCCTGTCATATGTGTGAAATGCAGAAGCATCTACCTTCAGCATTTTTCAATGCACATGAACACTACCTAATACACAAAGTTGAGGAGATTGAGTTGTGTGGACCTATGCACTCAAGGTCCATGTGGATGGTTGAGAAGCACTTGAAATTTATGAAGGGTTTAGTGAGACAACGAGCACATGCTAAGGGTTCTATGATGGAAGGATATATGGTATACCAAAACATTTTGTATGTTAGTGAATATCTTCCTATTTTAGCGTCAAAGCTCAATTTACGTCGCAGTTGTGATCCGAACTCCAATAACAAATTTGAAGGGGAGAAACTGAAGGGGAAAGGTAGATTGAGGAAGGTGAAAGGTAATTATTATCTAGTGGATGTTTATTATATCATTCATATTCTAATTTCATTTTCTAGTTATTGTATCAATTAAGAGCATATACTTTTTTCAAGAGATTTACACCTGTCTTTCATTTTAATGGTTATTGTCATCAAGCAGTTGGTTGATAATGGGATGCAATTAATTTATACATCACAAAAATCTTGACTGGATGAAGGTATGGATTGAACGATGCGAACAATCGGGTCATGGAATATCATGGGAAGGTGTGGCTTCATTGGTAAAAGTAGCACAGTGCAATGGAGATAGAAATATAATAGAAAGGGAAATCGATTTAGCATATGGTTTAAAAGATAAAATGGCAAGCATATTAATCAATCCTTCTAAATATTTTATTTTGCAAATTACATTTTGATGTACAAGTTGTTCTTTTCCATCTATTGCTATATAACTACTGAATCATTGTGTAATCTTTTTGTGTATTGCTTATTGCAAGTAAAACACCATAAGGCTATGGTCTGCAATGGTGGCAGATATTGAATCAATAAATTGGATGAAACAAAGAAAACATCATATTATGGGATATCTGTAGTCTTTGAGGTGACCAATGTTTCATCTAGAAGTGACAAACATCCAGAAGTCTCAGAAAATCGATACTATGGTTATTTGGAAGATATTATACAATGTGACTTTAAATCCTTTAAGGTAGTTCTATTCATTGTCAAATGGTACAGGTTACGATTGAATCAACGTGATCCCAATATAACTATTATTGAACATGACAGTGGATTTGCCATGGTAAATACAAGGTTGTTTGAGCCAGGAATAGATCCCTATGTTCTTCCAAGCCAATTAGAACATGTATTTTACTCAGAGGTTCCAGGTAAAGCGGGCTGGTCATTTTTTGTGAGACATGATCCAAGGGGAAGGCCAGTAAAGTATAACCTGGATAATGCTAATGAGATTGGTTCTCTGGAAGAAGAAGACAATGACGAAGAGCATGATCAACATGAGTTACGTGATGCTGATGATCCAGTATAAAATGTCCAAGAAATAGTTGAATTAGATGATGTAGCAGACAATGCCGATGAAGATCATCATCACCATCATCATCATCTTCATCATCATCATCATCATCATCATCATCATCAACAACAACAACAACATTGTCATCGTCGTCATAATCACACATCATCATCTTCATCCTCATCATCATCATCCTCATCCTCATCCTCATCATCATCATAATCAACAACAACATCATAATCATCATCATTTTCATCGTCATCATCAACATCATAATCATCATCAGCATCATCATCATCACCAACATTGTCGTCGTCGTCGTCATCTTCATCATCGACGTCTTCATCGTCATCATCAACATCATAATCATCATCAGCATCATCATCATCACCAACATTGTCGTCGTCGTCGTCGTCATCTTCATCATCGACGTCTTCATCGTCATCATCATCATCATCATATTCATCATCATCATTGTCATCATCACACATCATCATCTTCATCATCATCATAGTCATCATCACACATCATCGTCGTCGTCGTCGTCATCGTCATATTCATCATCATCGTGTTCATCATCATCACCATCATCGTCATCATCATCACCATCATCTTCGTCGTCGTCATCATTATCATCATCAACATCATCATCGTCATCATCATCACACATCATCATCTTCATCATCATCATCATCATCCTCATGGTGATGATAATCATCATCATCATCATCAACATCATCATCACCATCAGCATCATCTTCATCATCGTCGTCATCATCATCATCGTCATCATCATCATAATCATCACTAGCTCGACTCACATGCTCAACTTTTCAATCATCCTTCAAAGCTATATTTTAATTTATACAAGATAGGGATGCGTCGTTATGTAGATGGTTATTCCATCATTAATGTGAAGGTTCATTATTCAAGTTAGGATGTTTTTCTTCCTCTTAGGTTTGCATCTCTCTATTGAACATATAGTTGGGAACCATAGTTCTAGAAGTTGAGGAATCTATTAGATATAAGAATTATTTCAAGGATACAAAAAATTCCTTCCTTTTTATTGGCTATGTTCAACAATTTCCTTCTCATCACTTTTTGATTGAAAGGTTTGAGAGTATTATGCGATTTTTTTAGAAAATGAATATTTGAAGTAAATGAATTTTTACTTATTCTTAATGTTGGTGGATTACAAAACAAGTATCTGTGAAGTACAGTAAGTTTTACTTATTCTTAATGTTGGTGAAAAGTTCATATCACTACCTATATGTGGATATGTGTAGAAATTAACCTCCCGAAAGACTACCATAGGACATGTTGTTAGAAGCCATTGATTATGTTGTTGTTAGCACATGATTAGGAGGAGGAGGAGGGTCATGATGAGGAGGAGGAGGATCATGATTATGAAGATGCTGATGATGAAGACAACAACGATGATGACGATGATGGTGATGATGATGATGGTGATGATGAAGAGGATGATGATGATGATGATGATGATGATGAAGAGGATGATGATGATAATGATGAAGGGGATGATGACATTGATTATGATCATCATCATCATCATCATTTCCATCATCATCATCGTCGTCGTCGCCACCGTTACCATCATCATCATCATCATGACGATGATGCTGATGATGCTGACGTTGATGAAGATGATGGTGATCATCATCATTGTCATCATCGCCATTACCATCATCATCATCATCATGACGATGATGGTGATGATGATGATGATGAGGATGATGACGATGATGATGAAAAGGACAATGATGATTACGATGACATTGAAGATGATGATGACGAGGAGGAGGAGGAGGAGGAGGAGGAGGGTCATTATGATGATGAGGAGGTTCACGATGATGGAGACAATGATGATGATGAAAACGATGATGATGACAATGATGGTGATGATGATGAAGATGATGATTACCATCACCCTATTCATCACTGTCATCATCGCCATTACCATCATCATGATGATGAATACGACGATGATGATGATGATAATGATGATGAGGGTCATGATAATGAAGATGACGATGTTGAAGATGATGATGACAATGATGATCATGATGATGATGATGATGATGGTGATTATGGTGATCATTTCCATCATCATCATCATCATCATCACCGTCATCATCACCATTACCATCACCATGATGTTGAAGACGACGATGACAATGATGATGATGATGATGACGATGATCATGATCATGATCATGAAGATGATGATGATCAACAGAATGATGATGATTAGGTGATATTGTAGAGATTAGCTGAGATTGTAGGGATTAGGGATGGTCATCATCCTCATCAAAATCATCATCATCAACATCATCATCAGCATCATCATCGTCATCAACAAAATCATCAACGTCATCAACGTCATCATCATCATCATCATCATCATCATTGTCATCGTCGTTTTCATCATCCTCATTGTCATCGTCGTTGTGATCATCATCATTTCATATGATATTAACATGGCCATCTCCATCTTCATCATCATCATCATCGTCGTCGTCGTCGTCGTCATCAACATCATCGTTTATGTTAATAATTTGGTATCATTGTCATCACCATCATCATCATCTTTTTCTTCATCATTTCATTGTAGGGATTAGGTGAGATCGCCATCATCATCATCCTATTATAATAAAAAGTACTATTCCTAAGTTAAAAATACATATACCTAAGTTAAAAATACTATACCTAATAAAAAATACTATTATGGAAATACATATAATGACATATACTATAATAATATTTTATTATATGGAAACACATATAATAAAATACATGTAATATAAAATAATATATAATAAAAAATACATAGTCTTTTTCGACATTGTCGCAACTCAGATTTTGGATAGTTCTATGCAATTTGGACATTTTTATGAATTTTGGAGTAGTTCTGGTGTGTCATTTCGCGGCGGCTCTGGTGTGTCATTTTAAGTAGCTCTGGTGTATCGTTTCGCGGCTCTAGTGTATCATTTCAACCAGCTCTGGTGTTGCCTTTTGCGGCTCTGGTGTATCATTTCGCGGCTTTGGTGTATCATTTTTATACAATTTGGACTAGCTTCCAGTTTCGATTTGGAGCTCAAGGTTGACATTTGGAGCTCACGGTTCAGAATTGGAGCTCACGGTTTCGATTTCGAGCTCACGTTTCACATTTGGAGCTCACGGTTCACGTTTGGAGCTCACAGTTTCAATTTGGAGATCATGCATCAATGGGTAAGCATTGCCTCATTTTTTTGGGCATGCTGTGATAGGGGTTTTTGGGCATGCAACCGATTCAGGGTTTTATATTGGATGGGCATGCAACTGGTTCAAGGTTTTAGTTTTTTTGGGCATGTTGTAATGTTTGCTGTGTATTTTTGGGAAAACATCTACAACCACATCAATTCCAATCTGAAATTTTATATTCCCTAGATTGCCACGTTACATTAGGATAGATGAGAGCTAGGGGAAACACTATCTCTTGGCTCACCATATCCCACCCATCATCGGAGCAGCAAGGGAGTAGGGAGTAGTTCTATGTGAATAATCGACCCAAATAGAGTAGTAATTTACCTTCAGAAATAGTTCCCACTCTTTATTGCGCGACAAGATTTTGTTACAACAATTAGAAACCTGACTTGAATGAGATGAATCCCCCACCCCTATATGATTATAAATTTTGATGTAATTGTAAATTCGGAATGTATTCACTCGTATTTCTTATGTACTGTAACCCAATGTTTATTATGGGATGTATTTGTAATGTACTTGAGTCATGTCATTCCCCAAGGTTCCTATCGGGAGTTTCTATAATGTAAATAAGTCATGTCAAGTCAAGGTGGGTAATTCTCCTATTGTCTAAGGGTTAAAGTCCCCGCAGTTCTGGGGCACTAGGGTTATTAGACTCATCAAGTGAAGTCGGCCCTAGTTGGGTTTAGTCAAGTCAGGAATTAGTATAAATAGAGAGATAGCCTCTCTATTTATCACACACTCACTCACACTCAGTTGTAGCACATAGTTGAGGAAGAGAAAGACACTGGGGCAAGGAAGAAAGAGGTTACTGCTGTCAGGAGATCATCTTACTATTTTGGGGTTTCACTTTTGGTGTTGATTCTATCTCTGAGGAAGTTACGGGGTTTTCTCCATTTATTGTTTCCCCAAGGAAAAAAATTGTGTTCATTGTCTCTTGTTTTTTATTGTTGTGCTTGTTGTTCTCTTAGTTAAAGATCCTAATGTTATTCTAGCTTAATGTTAAAAATATAACATGGTATCAGAGCTAACCTGAGAAGAAGACACTATGTAACTGCGAGAACTAGGGCTTCCTACTTTGTGGATCTCTCTCCATAGATTTTCAGCAAAAGAAGAATGGAATAACTCTCCTCCCTAGGGCGCATCTTTCTGTCGAAACAAAATCCAATTCTGAGGTTTTTCAGTTTTGGACCCGACACTACTGCCAAAAACTAGAGATTTTCACAGAAGTGGAATTTTTCAGTGAGCCCAAGCCTGGATTGATCTCCTCCCCAAAATCAAATTTAGGGATCAAAATAAAATCATTTGGTTGGACAGAACTCTGGAAAAGAAAAACCCTAATCTGCACCTGAACCAACACTACAGGATTTCAGCTCCAAATCCAAATCCGACATCTTGACCTGGTAAGATCTAAATCCTTTGTATTTCCATTTGAGGTTCTTAGTTAAGATGTCACATCATACCAAGATTGATGAAAAGCTTGAGGGAGCTGATAAATTTCAAGCATGGAAGTATAGGATCTCCCTAGTCCTGGAAGAAAATGAGTTGGACTCCTATATCAGTGAGGAGGTTCCAGTTCCAGAGGGAAATGAGGCCAAAGCCTTACATAAGAATAATTTGGTTATGGAAAAGAGGATTATTGTTGATTCTATCAAGGATCACCTCATACCACAGGTGTCCTCCCTCAAGACACCTAAATCTATGTTTGATTCCCTAACCAAACTGTTTGAAGGGAAGAACATCAATCGAAAGATGACTCTAAGGAACCAGTTGAAGAATGTAAAGATCCAGAATGAGGAGACCATCCAGTCATACTTCACAGGGGTCTCCTAGATCAAAGAAAATATGGAAGTAGTAGATGAAGAAGTGGAGAATGCAGAAATTGTGATGACAACATTGAATGGCCTCCCTAGGTCATGGGATTCTTTCATCCATGGAATCTGTGCTAGGAAGAAGTTAGTCAAGTTCAGTAGATTGTGGGAAGAATGTTCACAAGAAGAAGCTTGAATAGTGGCTCGAGAAGAAAAGATGGGAAGTGAAGATCAATCTCTCACAGTACACTCCAAGAAAGGAAGAAGGGAAAAGCATCATCACCAAGGTAAGCATTCTCATCAGAAAGGTTCATCTAAACTCAGATGTTATACATGCGATGATATAGGACACTTTGCTAAAAATTGTCCCATGAATAAGAATGGATCCAAGAAGAATAGGAACTCCAAAAGAAGACATCATGCTCACACTGCTAAGGATGATGATCCTCCCAGAGAGAGAGAGTGAAACAAGAAAGTGAAGAAGAATATGTTCTAATCTCCGCTCTCATGGGAACTGTCACTCATGGAAGAAAATATTGGCTTATTGATAGTGGGGCTTCCAAACACATGACATGTTTCAAGGAATCTTTGAGAAACTATCCGAACATAATTCACCCCATAAGGTGAAACTTGGGGATGACTATCAATATCCCATAAAAGGTATTGGTGAATCCTCCTACAAGCTAGACTCTGGAAAGTTTATGAAAATGAAGGATGTCTTGTTTGTACCAGGACTAAAGAAGAATCTTCTATCCATATTGGCACTGGATGCAAAAGGCATGAGGCTTGCATTTGTATATGGCCAAATCCTCATGTGGCCAAGAGGAAAGACTATTGATGATGCAATAGTAATTGGAGAACAAGAAGGAGGATTATACAAATTGAAGGGCCATCCAAAACAAGCATTGGTCCATGACACAGTAGAACCAAATGAACTTTGGCACAGAAGTCTTGCACATGTGCACTACAGAGCACTACAACTTGCATGCAAAGTTGTTGAAGGTCTTCCAAAAATTCAAGCAAAACATGAAGGGGTATGCAAAGGATGTGCGAAAGGAAAGAATACAAAGAAGACATTTCCAAGTAGCAAAAGCAAGGCAAAAGGAATCTTGGAAATAATCCACTCCGATGTATGCAGACCAATGTCATCAAGTTCACTAAGCGGGTATGTATACTATGTTTCTTTCATTGATGACTTTTCTAGGAAGAAATGGATTTACTTCATGAAGAACAAAGATGAATTTTTCAGCAAATTCAAATCCTTGATCGAGAACCACACAGAAAAGAAGATAAATACCTTTCGATCAGATAATGGAAGAGAATTCACATCAAATGAATTCAAAGACTTATGCAAAGAATCAGGGATTAAGAGGGATTTATCCACTCCATATAATCCACAACAGAATCGGATTGCAGAAAGGAAGAATAGAACCATCATGGAAGCTGCAAGAGCTATGCTTCATGATCAAGATCTTCCTATGCATCTATGGGAAGAAGCTGTAAGAACAATGGTGTATGTATAGAACCATACTCCACATAGAGTACTCGAGAATAAGACACCTGAATAAGTCTTTTTTGGCAAGAAACCAGAAGTCACTCATCTCAAAATATTCAGTTGTGTAATCTACATACATATTCCAAAAGAGAAGAGAACAAAATTATATCCTTCAGGAAAGAAGGGTATATTTGTGGGATACTTTGAAAGCTCGAAGGATTACAGAGTATACTTCCTAGGATTCAAGAAGATCGACATCAGTAGGGATGTAACATTTGATGAAGACATAGCTTACAACAAATCTAGAAAGAGACCTGCTGAAGAACCTGAAGAAGCAGAAGCACCCAGAATTCATGATTCAACCATGAATGAAGAAACTCAAGAAGAAGATGGAGAATTTGAAGAACCACAAAGACCTGTAGATCCACCTCAAGAGAAGAATCCTCACAAGAGGAAACCTTCTTGGCTACGAGAAATTATCCAAGGTGTGAAAAGATATGGGGCTCTAGAAGAGAATCATAGAGAAAGAAAGAGAACCAGATCATGCTCCGGATATGTAGCTTTACTATGTGACTTTATCAATGAAGAACCTTCCAATTATAAAGAAGCGATAGAATGGAAAGAATGGAAGGATGCTATGATCAAAGAGTATCAATTAATCATGAAGAACAATGTTTGGTATGTTGTCCCAAGACCAGAAGGGAAGTTGGTTGTAACTTCCAAATGGATCTACAAGATCAAGCATGCTGTAGATGGTAGCATAGAGAAATATAAGGAAAGATTCGTGGCTCATGGATTCTCACAGAAAGAAGGAATAGATTATGAATAAACCTTTTCTCCTATAGCCAAATACACTTCCATTAGATCAGTACTTGCTCTGGCTACAGTGATGAAATGGAATATACACCAAAAGGATGTCAAGACTGATTTCTTGAATGGTGTAGTGGAAGAGGAAGTGTACGTAGAGAAGCCACTCAGTTTTGAGACACATGGTAGGGAGTCTCATGTGTGTAGATTGAAGAAAGCCCTGTATGGTTTGAAACAGGCACCCAGGACATGGTACAGTAGAATTGATAGCTTTCTATCTAGTTTGGGATTTACCAAAAGTAAAGTAGATTCCAACCTTTACTACAAGGTTGAAGATGGAAACCCAGTGATGCTCCTACTGTATGTATATGATCTGTTTGTAATAGGTATGGATGGGTTGATTTCTGATACAAATATAAAGCTTGCTGCCGAGTTTGAAATGAAGGACTTCGGTATGATGCATTATTTTCTAGGCATGGAGGTGTGGTAGAATGCAGATGGAATCTCCCTCAGACAAGGGAAGTATGCAGTAGAAATCCTGAAGAGGTTTGGGATGAAATGCAAGGCCATTACCACACCTATGGAATCAAACCTGAAGTTGTTGAGCGATGCTTCATCAGAAGCAGTTGATGCTACGATGTATCGTCAAATGTTTGGGTCCTTGATGTACCTAACAAACATGAGACCAGATATTTGCTTTGCTATGAACACCTTGAGCCAGTTCTTGACAGATTCGAGACATGTTCACTTGATTGCTGCAAATCATATTCTGAGGTACCTGAGGGGTACAATTGATTATGCATTCAAGTATGAGGTGAATTAGAAGATTAACCTGGAGGGTTATGTTGATTCAGATTGGGCAGGCAGTGCCATCGATAGGAAGAGCACTTTAGGGTGTTGCTTCAGTATGGGATCAAGTGTGATCTCTTGGTTTAGCAGGAAGCAATCCTGTGTGGTACTAAGTACAAGTGAAGCAAAGTATGTCGTATCTTGTTCAGCTAGTTGTGAGTTAGTATGGCTGAGGAAGATACAGTCTAATTTATTTGATCTCCAAATGGATGCTACTTGTATACATTGTGACAACTAGATTTACGTGAAGTTGTCAGAGAATCTAGTGTTCCATGGCAAGTCGAAGCATATCGAGATCAAGTATCACTATATCATGGATATGGTGCAGAGGGGAGTAGTAAAGCTCCAGTATGTTGCGACGGAGGAACAGATAGCTGATGTGTTGACAAAGCCATTGGCTAAGGTGAAGTTTGAGTACTTTAGGGAGAATTTTGATGTTCTCTAGATCAAGGTTTCCTCCAAGGGGAAATGATGGGACCCAAAGCCATTCTGACATGGTGAGAGGATTGGTTCCTTCTATGTTTAGATGTAATGGCTGAGCCATTATATCATGGTGAGAGGATTGGTTCCTTCCATGTCAGATATGACTGCTAAACCATTCTGATGTGACTGTAGGATTGGTTCTTACATGATCAGAAGTAAGCACTGAATGCCATTCTTGGAATGGAGGCACCTGGTCAGTTACCAGGTAGCTCAGTCTGGGACTGGGGTCCATTCTGATATGACTGTAGGATTGGTTCCTACATGATCAGATGTGATTTCAATCCCTTTTGACATGCATGCTGGATTGGTTCCTCGCATGTGCAGATGTAAGTGCAGAGCCCTTCTGACATGCATGCCGGATTGGTTCCTCGCATGTGCAGATGTAAGTGCAGAGCCCTTTCGAACATGTATGTTGGATTTGTTCCTCTCATGTGTTGAATGTAAGTGCAGAGCCTTTTCGAACATGTATTTTGGATTGGTTCCTCGCATGTGTTGAATGTAAGTGCTGAGCATTTCTGACATGAATGCTGGATTAGTTCCTCTCATGGTCAGATGTGAGTGTTGGGCCTTTCTGACAAGGTTGTGGGATTGGTTCCCACATGGTCAGATGTGAGTGTTGGGCATGCCTTTCTAATATGATTATAGGATTGGTTCCTACATGATCAGATATAAGTGTTGGGTGGGGCATTCTGACTTAGGGTTAGATATAAGCACTGAAGAAGACCTACATGGAGGCTAGGCCTACAACCAGCATGAAAAAGGGCTGGCTCTATAGAACTTCCTGTGACAAGAAGAATCATGAGATAACACCCATAATGATCCAGTGATGCTGATCTAGCAGAGATGATCCAGATCGAGGGATGATCCAGATCCAGATATGATGTTCTAGAGATGATCCAGATCAAGGGATGATCCAAATCCAGTGATGATGATCCAGATCCAGTGATTATCCAGATCTAGGTGAAGATGACTTGAAGATAAAGGTGACTTGAAGATAGAGATGACTTGAAGGTGAAGATGATGAAGACTCAATGATGATCCAGATGATACAGAGAAGAATACTTGTGCTGATAAATTGTGTTGAGAGAATACCTTCCTAGTTAAGAGGGAGCGTTGATGTAATTGTAACTTCAGAATGTATTCACTTGTATTTCTTATGTATTGTAACCCGATGTTTATTTCAGGATGCATTTGTAATGTACTTGAGTCATGTCATGCCCTGAGGTTCCTATCAGGAGTTTCTATAATGTAAACATGTCATGTCAAGTCAAGGTGGGTAACCCTCCTATTGTCTAAGGGTTAAAGTCCCCGCAGTTCCCGGGCACTAGGGTTATTAGACTCACCGAGTGAAGTCGGCCCTAGTTGGGTTTAGTCAAGTTAGGAATTAGTATAAATAGAGAGCTAGCCTCTCTATTTATGACACACTCACTCACACTCACTTGTAGCACATAGATAAGGAGGAGAAAGACACTGAGGAAAGGAAGAAAGATGTTACTGATGTCGAGAGATCATCTTACTATTTCGGGGTTTCACTTTTGGTGTTGATTCTATCTCTAAGGAAGTTGCAGGGTTTTCTCCATTTATGGTTTCCCTAAGGAAAAACACTATGTTCATTGTCTCTTGTGTTTGATTGTTGTGCTTGTTGTTCTCTCAATTAAAGATCCTAATGTTATGCTAGCTTAATGTTAAAAATCTAATAATAAAGGGTTTGTCAGTGTTGGAATAAAATCGATTAACCACTAGGTTTCCAAAATTGATCTAACTCGGTTTATGGATGATTGGATTTTTCTTCGTGTCATTTAGAACATCCATGTCTATATGTATCCAAGCTATGCATCAAATCGAATGGATAGCATATACAACAGGGGGGTTTTCCACTGGACAGGGGAAACACGTGGATTACCAACATGAGGGAAATCCAACAAGTTTTGTTCGGTCTTATTAGGTCCTTAATTTTTAATTTTTAAAATAACATTTGTTTGGATGAGGTGGTGAGATATGGAATACATTTGGTTAGAGAAGGAGAGGATTTAATAGGCAGTCCATCAATCCAAACAATGAAGAAAGACATTGCATATATAGGGTTTTGAATGGAACTCCCCACCCTTAGGATAGGATATATTTTGTAAAGGTTTAGGCCTGGAAAAGGGCTGTTGGTATTGTTATTAATGATGTTGTTATAGTTGATAGCTAGTATAATATGGTTAAACAGTATAAGGATGTTGCAGTTGCTTGAATTGTAAGGCTTTTGGGATAATAGTGGACAGTCATTCTTGTAATATGATCTGTACTAGACTTGTTATATTTATGTTCTGAGGATATATTGGATTATGATGAATATTAATGGAATGAGACCCCCATTCCAAATATTTGGTTTGTTCCTTTTATATGCAAATGATGTGTTTTTTTTATTCCACAACTATGTTAATATGTGAATTCTTATTTAGTATAGTTGTGTTACTTTCTATAGTAGAAGGTACTAATAATTATAAGGGCTCCTTTGTTCATGGTGGTATGGGAATGAGTTGCACTTGAATGAATGGGGACTTGCATAAGTAAATAAAGGAACCCTATATGGTGGATAAAATGTTAGTCATGATGTCCATGTTGCATTAGAGTCATATATAATTTAGTGTCATGTGATGCTTTGGGCTAGACCTTCCC
This sequence comes from Pseudotsuga menziesii, assembly GCA_001517045.1. Classification (NCBI taxonomy): domain Eukaryota; kingdom Viridiplantae; phylum Streptophyta; class Pinopsida; order Pinales; family Pinaceae; genus Pseudotsuga; species Pseudotsuga menziesii. The sequence goes on along the minus strand of LPNX010983004.1, from coordinate 1,364,820 downwards.
CTCTCCAAGCATTGAATATGTCAATGCTTGGACTATAATAGACCACCTTTGTTGGACACTAATGCAAACCTGTGTATGAGTTTGAGCCAACATTTACAGCCAAAAATAGTGTAGCACTGAAGAGGTTAAACCATCCACTCTAAAGGATCTCCAAGAACTAACATCATTATTTGGCCATTACTATAAAGGAGATGTACTAGAATATTTTATGGACTTGTTTATTTCACAGTTAAGTTGAACCTAAATGATAAACAGAGAGGAGTATTGAAGCAAGCTACAACACTTTGTAGGAAATAGAATGAGTAGAGATATAATGTCTGCAATAGTCTGCATACATCCTTTACTTGAATGATGTTAGTTCTTGGAGAACCTGTAGAGTGGATGCTTGGTTTCTCTATAGGTTCCAAATAATTAGGATCCTCATTAGATGCTTCACTACATGAAACATATATGGGTCCCCAAAACTATTATTATTGATTTCAAATATAACATCCAAATCTTCATGAAATGGATAAATGCACGCACTTTCCATCTCATCATCAAACAAGGGTTTTCCTACAAAATATTCCTCATCAAAATATCAACAATATGGACCATCTAATTCAGATTCTTGGGATGAGGTAATATAATAGGAGAATGGGTTCTTTCATAAATAGGGCCTTCTTCAAAGGAATCTTCATAGATTTTTTCAAGGGCTTGATTTTGTGGAGGGTAAACTGGATCCTCAACAGATTCCTCATCAAGAATAGGATCCCATATCTTGTATAACAACTTGAGAATATTTACAATTGAGTATACACCCTTACTAGGAATCCATATAGACCAATTTCTTATGTCACGTTTTTGCAAGTTAAGATATATATTGAACATATTCATATTAATATCCTCGGGGCCACATTCAACCTTGGAAGAGATTCAATATGTAATTCAAAATGAAACCTAGAAGAATCCTATTCCCCATGGAATTTTGGAATGAATTCCTCCCAACTATCATTATGAAATTTATTAGGATACCCCGAGATGTCCAATAAAACCATTAGAATATTCTCTGAAGTGTTGGTTTATGCACTACAGAGTAGCACTGAAGAGGTTAAAACATCCACTCTACAGGATCTCCAAGAACTAACATCATTATTTGTCCATTACTATAAAGGAGATGTACTAGAAGATTTGCCTGGACTTGTTGATTTCACCGTTTAGTTGAACCTAAATGATAAACAGAGAGGAGCACTAAGCAAGATAAAACACTTTGTAGGAAATCAAATGATTAGAGATATAATGTCTAGAGCAGTATGCATACATCCTTCACTTGAATGATGTTAGTTCTTGGAGATCATGTAGAGTGGATGCTTGGTTTTTCTATAGGTTCCAAATATTTAGGTTCCTCATTAGATGCTTCACTATATGACTCATATATGGGGTCCCCAAAATTATGATTATTGATTTCAAATATAACATGCAACTCTTCATGAAATGGATAAATGCATGCATTTTCCATCTCATCCTCAAACAAGGGTTTGCCTACAAAATATTCCTCATTTGTTGTCTTTTTAATAGATCTGTCATTCAAACTAATGAGTTAGGGCATCATACTGATAATAAAATTTTAAGGAATCATACTGACAGTAACGTTTTAACGTTTTAGCGAATTATTTAGGGCATCATACTGGCAGTAACATTTTAGGGAATCAATGATTTAGGTCATTGTTTTGGTTGTTTAATTCCAAACGTATGCTACTGCCAATTGGTGAAGCGAGTCAACCGATGCTATGTGCGGTAAATTGGATAACCTAGATATACCCATTATCATTACCGCCTAGTGCCCATATATATAATTACATATGGATGGATGTCCATTGTATTTGGTTAAACATAATGAAAAATATGCAAGCTCAAATTTTGAAAACCCAAAGCATATGTGTTATATAGTTAATATGTTCGATGTGTTTTGATCCAAGTTGGGTTCATCCTTAGGAGCTCCAATTGTTAGAAAAAGAGAATTATAAAAAACTTTAGTGGGCCTTATTTAAGGTTCTTTGGAAATTTATGAAGACCATGATCCCAAATATGAAGGATGCTTAGCATAATTTTTTCCTTGATGGGAATAAGGATAAGACTATAGAAGTCAATACCACCTGCAATATTTCCAGGGAGATTCACCTTTCATAAAATTAGGATCAATTGTCCTCATAAAGTAAGGAAAATGGTAAAAAACATGTTTTATAACAAAACCGAAAGTTAGGTTATGTAGATTGAGAAAAATTTAATCTCTCTAGATCCTGTATACTTTCAAAGGATAGAGGACTTCTTAGTTCATGTCAAGTATGAGTGACAAATGACCACAGAATGGGTCATTTTCCATTCTTGCGAAATCACACTGAAATGTATGCTCCCCCTGACATGTAGACTTCTTGATTTGTTGAAACATATACTCCCCCTATCATACTGCTGAGATTTGTTTGGAGGTCTGTTTATGAAGACTCTGACTATACCAAGCATGGTTGCTTTTGAATAATGTCTGCTATAGAGCCAAGTCAACTACAAAGTCTTATCAAAGACGTGAACAGGTCTCTCCAAAATAGACAAATACTTTGTTGCAAGTGTTGTCCCTAACTCTGTCAGTATTAATCATGTGAAGAGTAGTATTTTTAAATATCTTTGGATGAGTATGTATGCATAATTTGGGAATTACAACTCTTGCTGCGAACATATATTCCTTGCATGTGGACATAATTTTGGTCCCTAAACTCCAACTCATTTATTGGATAAAGGATTTTACTGCAGCAATTTTGATATCACCATTAGGATCATAAATTAGGTGCACTAGTGAAAATAGCAGTCATTGCACCATTAGGATCATAAATTGCTTCCAAATTCGCTTGTGTTGCTGGATTTTCCTTCAGTAATTGATTTGTTGATGGATACTATGAATTAATCCCATGGTACCATGGGAACATATAGTAAAATCCAAAATATTTCTTCATGTATTGCACCACATCAATAGCTTGCGTTGCTTCATGGGAAGCTACAAGAATATACAACATAAGTTCTCGTTGGCTCCGTGTTTTGGTACTAGGGATCCTATACTAAAATTCCACTTGCAGAATGTTGAAGAGGATATAATATAATTGCAATATTAAGTGTGGAAATGTGTGTATCATGTTTACTCATGAAAGCAACACCATCAGAATTAGAGTTGTGAATTCTCATCTACCCCATGTGTCTTTTTCCAGTTCTCCTACCTTTGTACTTCCCTTTTAATATCATGTTTCTTTGCAAAAGTCTCATAATGCATTTGATTATATGTAACTTTTTTCATTTTCAGCCTTTCCTCTTACTCATCAGTTACTTCTTGGATTTTATAATTTTTTGTAAAGTACTGTACTTTCTCAATAGAATCCTTTTAGTTTTCATCAATAGGATTCAGACATGTAGAATTCAATAGAAGTCACAACATCTTTTTGAAGCCTAATATACATAATTTCGTGGACCTTTTCGGAGATAATTTTGCACACTTTTAAATGGATAACAGTAGGTTAATGATAATTCTAGGCATTGATAAAAATCATAAGACATAAGTAAAACTTCACCCTGAGCTCTTTTAATCATAGGCAATGATTAAGCATTTCAGGTGTGTCTAGACAGTCCATCCAGCCTCTACCCTAAGTCGTTGCCTTAAATTAATTCTCAACAAACCACAAAAAAATTAATTTTGGGTGAAATCTCAACATAAATAACATCAATCCTAGGTTTGTTGCAACCATGGAGAAGGCACCCTAGGCATAAAAAAGGGACTGCTGTGCACCTTTAGGCAAATTGGAGATACATATAATGATGAACCTAGATGTAAGGTGATGAGAAGCAATTGGAGGCTACCCTAATCAAGTCAGTCCTTCAACAATATACCTTAGATAGGTTAGATCATTGATGTATCTCAAGATACTGTCAACAACACTAACATCCACCTTCAACATTGTCACAAAGGATGGAAACCTTGTCTCAATAGTGAAAAAAAAGGTAGGCCGGATTGATTCTTTTATTTTGAAAGAAGGTAGGTTGGATTGATGGTTGTACTCCTAAATTTTGTTGAAGATTTTAATCCAACAAAATGGCCATTTTGATTTTTCCACCACTTAATTTAGGGTTCTTCCCCTCGGCCTTTGAAATTTTTTTGATGCAATTTAAGTAATTTCGATTCTTCAAATTCATGATATAGCAGCCTTGGGCATACACATTTTGTATGTACCTCAAATGATAGATGGATAGTGTGGCCTACCCCAATACTTATCTATGTTGAGCATATTTACAATAGAAAATGTGTTTTTCTCAGACAATGTGGCCCTTTTGAGCTTTTTGAGGTCTCTCTTGTTACTCTTACAAAAGTTATGGTAATAATAATACCATAACTCGTAGGAATCCATCTAATTGAATGGTCATGCAAGCTTAGCCTATTTTTATAGTATTTTAGGATTCTAACTAGAAGGATGTATTCCTTGTCTTCTTAGGTGTCAACAATGTTGAAATATCCATAAACAAGCCAAGGATTTTAAGGGATTTCATCCACTATCCATCTCTGCAAAAGTGAAACTTTATTCAATTTAAATGGTTGCATATATATTTTCTATCCCAACATGCTTCCATTTTAGAATCAACATGATACAAAATAGCCTTTATGTGTTTTTAGTTCCCCAATGCACAACAACACCAACTACATAAGCTGACACAAGGCTCACTACTTCTTGTTGACCTTCATAGTTATAGGTGAAGATAGTTGTGTTTTGTCAAATATAGTTCAACAAATTATTCAATAGAAATCCTTATGACCTTTATTTCTTGTAATAAAAACCATCAAGAATTTGAAACATATTCCTAATAATAAGGTGCATAATGTTTCTTAGGGGCTAGTTTTCCATCTCGAAATTCCACAATGTTACCTTCATTGAGTGAGAGTAGTGACAGAATCCATATTATATAAGACAACACTATCATTCAACACGACTAGAATATCAAAAGACTTCGAGGTTGATGGCCCCTAATGAACATGTGCAAATTAATTGTGCATGGTCTAGAGATTCTTTGGTGTTTAGAGACACCTATGGGCCTATTCAAAGCTATTACAAAAAAAGATGAGGACTTCTTGGCTTGAATCTTTTGGGTTGTTGTAGACTTGTAGTGTCGTTGGTGTGAGACCTCTTATGAATCACTTAAATCTATCCTCTCCAATGTGATTGTTTCCTTGGGCAATTGATTGACCGTGAGGTGCTTAGTTCACTAGAAATTGGGTTAGGTAATACTTGGCCATTAATGGACAATCATTAATCTTATGGTTTATGCTTTGGGTCTTGAAGCAAGTATTAGGTATTTTGATGTCATCCATTTGGTATTTGAACATTTTATCTCAATTGTCACTATGTATGATTTTTGTTTTCCCTTCTTACATTTAACACGAGAAGATGACCTTTGTGGTTTAGACAGTAGGTTAGCTTTAGAATTAATCCCTGGTGTGAGTGATATTTGATGTTTCCTTTCCCTTTTTCCATCCCCTTGGTTTCCAAAATCAAATGGTTCTTCATATGTTTGTACCAAATTTCTTTTGATTTGACTGAAGCTCCTAGTACATCTAATAGATTGTTCTATTGGTAGAGACTGTTGAAGATTAAAAAGGTTTAATTTATCCCCAGACAATTATAGTGAACCTATATGTGGTGTTGAAGAAGCTAACATCAACCTATTTGATTATGGAGTAGAGAAAGACAAATTTGATCCTGTCTTCTTGAAGCCTTCTGTATATGCTTAATAATCTCAACACAAACCAATTGATGCCTCTCTCAAAGAGTCTATAAGACTACAATTTGTTTCAAACCTCAAGTTTGTGAAAATGACAACAATATCTTACACAAATGATAAGAGAATAATAAAAGATCAACAAGAATTAGTGTCACTTGAAACATAGATCATATAAACTAATGATAAAGAAGATGATGGTGTTCTTGTTGACAACATTAGTTTAATCTATGCCTCCTTGATGAGTGATCACAAAAGGATAAGAAATTGGGTCAAAGTTGGAGGTGAACCAAACCATTTGCTAATTTTTCTCCAAGTGGAAAGAGAGGAAAGTTCCAAAATCCATTCAAGTTTAATATGGTTGGTTGGATAAAAATACTTTGTTAGATTGGTCAAAGTAGAATGAAAGCCATTTAATGCCACCCTATTAGGAAATTGAAAAGAGAATAACAAAGGATGAATAACATTAGCATCACTTGAAACACATATCATAGAAATTAATGAAAAAGAGAAAAGGCAACAATCTCTTTAGGTAAGTGTTTTGAGACTTGTCTCACTATATTTACAAGAAAATTTCAAAGGATTCATCAAATCATTGAGGAAGGCATGATACAGTTAATTTAAGAGCCATTTGATTTGTGCGGAATAGTCTTTTTTGGTTATTTCTACTATGGGATTGACTTAGGGTTGCCTTAGGGTTGAAAATTAATATGGGAAAACAAGTTAGCGTTTCCTTAGGGTTGAAAATTAATATGGGAAAACAAGAATCATCATGAGAAGCTAAAAAGGAATAAATCAGCAAAGATTACAGACTGGTATAAATGTATTTAAAACATTGTTTTCATTCCTAAATTTGCCAAGTAGAAGATCTGGAAATGTCAGCTCTTCACCACCATGGATTAGATATATATATATATGATTGTTGTAGGTTACCACTAGGAAATATGCCTCCAAGAATGCCTGTAGCAGCTGGTCTGATTTCTTCCATTATTTTGGTGGTACCTACTTGAAATCTCCCAACTCTGTTCAAGTTAGCATTGCCTCAGGGTTGAAAATTAATATGTTAATGCTATACCATAAATTACTCTCCAATATTTTCTTAAAGATAGGATGGAACATTGTAAAATCATATTTCCAAATCAAAACTACCTTCTAGGGTTCCATATTCATCTACAAGGCATAACTTGTGACATGAAGATACATACTAGATCGACATAAAACTGTGTTGCTTTTAGCTGTATGGGTGAAAAATAGAAGACTACAAATCAATGATAATTTGGGGATAATATTAATTATAAAAGGACCTTTGGGTAGGCATAATAGGGCATCAATTCATCCTCCATTGGATTCCTTCAACCATTCATCTCTCTCCCCTTCGTTCGTAGGTCTCAAAATATTTACTCTGGGAACAAAGTACTTATACAATTCGATCAAAGCCATCAGCTGTGCAAGATATTGAAAGTAAGGATATTGTTTCATGTTTCACTTTTGTTGTCAAAAGGAAGAGTGAAAAGTTAGGAAGTACCAAAGCTAGTCATTATGTGCACATGGACTTAATGTAGGGAGAGAAGTCATGTCTACTTTTTTTTTCTTGAATGGGAGCAATGATGAAACCACAATAGTGGTTTATAGATGGATATTTAATAACCATGGGAAGATCCATGAGTTAGTCATAAGACATCCAAGTGTATTGTTGTAGGATTGCCACTATGCAAATAAGGTATTGACTTGATAGTCACAATCCCATTAGTATGATAAATTATGGGATAGAGAAAAACATCCCCACATAAATATTAACCGATAAGTATGGTTTTGGTGTATCATTTGGAGAATAAAATCCTCTAACAATAGTTGTAATTATGACTCTTAAATGGTCCTACATGAGATCTTGGCACTTATAGGTCCTTGAGCTTTCAATCTTAAGAAGCCATAAACAATAGGTATGTGCACCCTAGCAATGATGGAAAAAATCATAAAACATATTAGGTAAAATGGATAATCATCTACAACATCACAACAACATTCATGGGAAAACTAAAAACCACTTACAACCATCAAAAGTAAGGGTTACAACAACAATGAGTGTAGAATAAGGAGAGAGGAGTGGCCAAGAAAGTGAATAATCAGGCCAATGTAGATTGGAGAAGTGACATAGAACTTTGGAAGAAGAGATTAACCAAGATTCCTTGAAAAAGGAACTCATGTCAAAGATGATTTTTGAGGGGAGTGACCAACATAACAACTCCGTATCACTTCTATCCAAAGTAAATGTAGATGAATGCGAAGATATGTTCTTTCAAGGAGATAGTCCATTAAAGGAGAACCTCCAGGCCCTATACAGACATATATTAGCATAAATTGTAGTTTTATATTTGCTGAATATGCATAAAAGTTAATCTCAAGCTTGACAACGTTGAAAGGCCAAATTCCAATGGGAAAAAGCATACATATGAAGTTTGTGAATGGACAAAGGGCATTTGGAACTCCTCTGAATTAAGTTTGTGTAGTGTTTGTTGTAATGGATTATAAAGACCTATGCATTGGCTCCTTGAATGTAATGAGGACTAAGAGCATTAGACATAGACTCATTAAATCTCCGAATATTATTGTTGAAAGGGGGTTAGGATAGTAATAAGAACACCTTCAAATCCAAATACACAACCACCATAATCACTCCAACATTCTACATGTCATCATAATTGTTATATGTCATGTATGTTTCTAACATATTTCCAAAGACGTGAAAGCAATGGTGACCAAGCATAGTTCTCATCCATGTATATTGCCAAATCCTTTAGGAACGCACATTTATAATACATTATATAAATATTTGTGAGCATATCATAGTGTCCATGTATAACATGATATTTTGTGAGCCTACCCAATACATGTTAGGAAAAGGAAATGCAAGCAATAAGTGAGACTCGGAGACTTGTATGTAATTAAAAGAGGGGCATACATTAGAATTTTTAGGGCTACCAAATGCCCACACCTATTACCCAAACTCGTTCTTGACAAGATTTTTCTTTAGGAAGTAGGAAACTTTTACAAGTTTTTTGCTTATAAGTCTTTCCAAGTTTTTTGCTGGTATTTTGCTATGATTTTGCCAATTTGTTTCCCAGCCATGGTGCAGGTAGAACCAAACAAGTATTTGTCATACCTGTCTTCCTCCAGTAAGGGGAGTTTGGGAAGGCTAAAGGAAAGTGAGACATCCAGTAGGTCTACAAGGGCTAGATCAACTACATGTCAGAAGATTAAAAAAAAATTCAATAAGCCCATGAAATTTTTTCTCAAAGAAGGAGGGTCATTAGAGAAAATTTCAACTCAAAATGGGCCTCCTAAGGAAAATTAATAAAATAATATTTAATATAATAAAATAATATTTATTAATTTTGGAGGAAGAAAATAAAAAACTACTTTTTGTTCGTATTTTCGACATATACCCTATGTTTTTACTCAAATTTCGATCGGGAGATCTCGTTGGATGCGGAATTAAATTCACATCCAATGAGTACCCACTTTGCATACTTTTGGCATCATCATCACATTTTTTCAGGTATTTCTTGATTTTGGGGTAGCGGGTTCTGTCAAAAGTATTCCAAGTGGGTACTTGTTGGATGCAAAATTTAATTCCGCATCCAACAAGCTCTATCGAACACAATTTGAGTAAAAACACAGGGAGATATGTCGAAAATACAAACAAAAAAAATAGTTTTTTTTATGATACCTATCCTTAAATTTATATTAAAAATTTGTTTAAGAGGTGCTCCCTTTTTTAATTTTAAAGCATTTTGATTGGCTAATACATGATGACATGGAATTTGTATTATTTTTGGAAGGCTAATTTTAAATTGAAATTTTCTCTAATGCATGTTCCTGTGATGATGAGCCAGTGGGAGACATTGATGTGCCCTTAAGGTACAAACACCTAGTGAAACAATGGGTACCTAGGTATATTCCTCAAGTAAACACTGATTTTTGTGTGAATGAGAGGATATATAGAATTGCACCGTCGTTATTCCATGGATTGGGGTTGTTTTGCATGGACGACATAAAGGTTGGATATGGCAGATGTACATAATTGATGGAGTATGTTGGACCCTCTTACAACTACAATGATTGGATGCATCTGGTCCAATATACATGAAGTATGCATAGATATGGGTTGTCAGTGAATTATATACAACTGAAGGACAAAGCTAAAACTAAAGGAGAAATGATGTACATGGACGAAAGGCCAAAAACAACTGGTAATATTGTGGGGTTTATAAATAGTACACAACTGGGGTCTACACTTAAGCAACCCAACTGCATATTCGAGTCGCATGAAGGAAATCGTGTCTTTGTATGTGCAATTAAATCAATAGTTGATGGCGAAGAACTACTTATTAATTACAATTTGAATCGTGTAGATACAAACATGGTTAGTATGGTTGTGGTACATCCAACAATTTAACCAACCTTTTATTAATTATTTTAACATCTATAGGATTTTTCTTTAGCATATAATTATAATTTTCTACTTTTCTGGTTTTGTTAGGTCATTTTTCGTATGTTTTTTAGGCAGGGTTCTCTCAAGGGAACCTCCCTCTCCTTAGATGTTTGTAGACCTAAGTCAAGGTGGAAGGTGTACATCGATATTGCCAATGTAATAAATTTAGGATGGACAAACAGATTTGTTGTTATGTATTTTCATTAGTATATTTAGTTCGTTTATATAATCTTATCTATTTTCCATGCAGAGTGTTGATCAGGGAAGCAAACTGGATATTGATCATCTGACTGCAGCATCGAGGCAACAGGAAAACATGAATGTAATTCTCCACTTCAAATACTTTAAAACCATAAACATGTATATATTTTAGCATAATGTTTTTGTTATGTATTTTTTCATTTTTATGTTTGTGTTCATGATGATAATGTTGTCTACCTTTTTTGCAGGTTGACAGTGGAAAGTCCCCCACTGTTGATTAGACGATTGGAGCCTCAAGGCAACCTATAAAACTAAATGTAATTCCACATTCTAAATGCTTCAAAAATGTACACATATAAAACATGTAGCATAATGTTTATTTTTGTTATGTATCTGTTATCTTTTACATATTGCGTTCATTGTGATAATGTTCTCTACTTTTTTTGCAGGTGGCTGATCGGGATAATTCCCCAGCTATTGATCAGACCACACCCTCATCTAGGCATCAGGTAATCCTAGATGTAATCCTATGAATCTATCATGATAGACCATTTTTGTTAATATACATTTTTGTGCACACTATTGCTTCAAAGACTAAGAAATGTTTTATATATTTCTATTGCAGATAGGGGATTCGGTTTATGAAACACCGTCTCAACACTCTTTACATAATGAGGTCTCCTAGTTGATGAAATATAGTGAAATTAGAGGGTCTGTAGACCCGTTGAGGGTGCTACAGAAGACCAGGGAAAAACAAAATGAGGAACTAGATCTTCTGACATTGACAGTTACACAAACAGAAGAGATTGAAAAAAAGTTTCAATTGGTGTTACGAAGATGTAAACAATTGGAAGTAAGTTCCTCAATAATAATGTAAATTCATTTAGAACTTTATAATATTTAATTTTATATGCTATTGAATTTATAATACAATGGTTTGAGTTTACAGCATGTTATGGATCTTTGCAGTGGTGGTCAAGGAAATGTTGGTCCCAGTGACCAAACCACTCCATGTACACCACATGATGCTCCTTATTGTCTACTAAATAGTCGAAAACACACTCTGTGACACCCTCGAGGCCAGAAGAGGGTGCAGCCGGTGCTGCCCCACCCACAACAGATGTTGTAGAAGAAGGGGTGGATGTAGGGTTAGATAGACAGGTGGATGCATTTCCTGGATCTTCTCATGTCACTAGCACTGGTTCAATAGTGTGTATATTTTTGGTGAACGAAGAACTGGTTCCAATAAAGATAGAGAATATTCCAAGTGATTATAAATTGTTATATTTAGTTTTTATAATTTGTGTCTAATATACTGATAATATTTTTTAATGTTGACTAAAGATGGCATTAATGTTTTGCAGGAAATTATATATTTTATAAACATATGAATGATTTGTCTTTGGAAATATTCAGGCCCACCATCCGCACAATGTGTTACAAGCATCCAAAAAGCTTTAAAGGATGAGCTGACTAATCGCTTCATTGGTATGTTCGGACAAGATACCTTTGATACATCGAAGGTCCTACAAAAGGCTAGATAACATCTGAATATTGTCCGAGACAAGTATAGGGTTCACCTACAAAAGAACCCTAGGTATGAGCACTCTCCAATGATTCCATCTATGGAGTGGAAAACCCTTTGGAAGATGGAAAAGAGAAGGGCTTGATAAAATCAGGAAAGATACCACCAGGAACAGGGAGGTATGCAATACATTCCAAAATATACTGGTAAGCCTTATTATTATTAGTTTTTATATCAAATTTGGTACATCGACTAACGTATTTCAACACTTGATTAGGCTCTCGGACACATCTAAGGCCACCAAGGCAAGAATTGCAAAAATTGGCCAACATAAGCTTGGGTTTGGTGGTTACTCGAACTTGGTGGCCCGATATGTAAGTATCACAAAACCCGAATCCGCATCCAAATATCATACAAATATTTATTTTCATTTTATTTTGGAAAAAAATGTAAAATTAATGACATCATGCAAATATGAAGGCCGACCGGTTCAAAGAATTGCCTAGTGCGGATTACATGAAGCTTGGCTTCGAATAGGGCTTTGACGTCGTTGTTGAACATCGGAAGCTTGTCTAGGCATACTGCACGATCTTCTGTCGATCCATACGGTGTGCAGGTATGTAAAAATTGTATACGTTAATGATAATTTATTAATTCTCATGCAATTTATTCGTTATAAATAAATTAAGATAAATTATTTATTCCTTTTTGAGTAGGAAAGTAATGATCCCGTTCATGTTGAGGATGTACATGACCAACCAGACGAAGATCATGTTTCGATTCCTGGTAATGAATTTATTAATATGCTACTGTTTTGTATAGATAATTGCAAATGATGAACATTAATTATAATTCTACACAATTCAACTACAGAGCATGTAGGTGTAGATAACACTGAACAGGTTGAGCCTATACAAGATAATGATGAACATGTTGATGTGCCCCTGGCAGGTAAAAAAACGCATTCGTAATGTTTTTTTAAATGAATTACTCGTATTTATAAAAATAACAATATATTAATGAAAGATTTTGTCATTATTGCAAAAATTCATCGCCCCCCACCGAAAGTTCAACCTTGCGAGCAGTCTAGTAGGGAGACCGAGGATCAGATTCTAGAATATGTGACTTTGACTAAATATTTAAAGAGAAGAAAAATAAAAAGGAACTGACTAAACAAATTTTGAGTAATTCTTAATTATAATAAAAAAATTTACATGGTTTTTTCCTCTGTTTCATGAATGAATGGTTAAATGAATGCTTTGACGAATGGTTTACTGATTTTTTTAATCTGCCATTGACTAAATGAATGGTTTAATGAATGGTTTTTTTAGATGTTGAATGATTGAATGGTTTAATGAATGATTTAAAGAATGATTTAATGAAAGCATCTTTCAGCTATTGAGTGAAATAATTTGGAGTATATGCATTATTATTTGTAGTGTAGATGCATTGTTATTTGCATTGTGAAATAGTGAAGTAAATTGTTATTTGCAAGTAGATGCATTGAGTTTGGGGAATTGAGAGTGATGTGAGGGGGGGAGGGGCCATAAGAGCTTCCACCTTCACGTGGTTGGTTCTGTTTAGTAGAGAATATTAAATTATTCTTGAAACAGAGAGGATCTCAATGAATGGTAAGGAAGAATACATTAAAAAAACATATATTTCTATAATTTTAGTGTTTAATTTTCACAATTGCTATTTGAGTCCTCCATTGAAACTTGTTACAGATAGCATTGAGAAACATTTTCACAGTTAAGAGGCAATAAATGGCATTTTGATGTCATCGATGGCCTTATATACATAGTGTTTTTGGTTATCCATGTTTTATCAGGCGATCTATTATTAACAGTTAATTTACTTGAATAGTTGAATAGTATTGTAATATACATTGTATTAGTATTGTATTTATTTAGATTGGTTTTGTTATTTTCATAAACAAACATAAATTTTTTAATGGGTCCTAACATGAAACTATTGCAATAGGACAGAATTTGAAGTATGTTGAATGATGTTTTGAAAAGTAAAGCAGAAGAAGACAGTGCGAAGCTCCCCAAATCAAGGTATAATTATGTTTTCTTTTTTTTTATTGAACTGTGTATTGGATATTTATGTATGTGCACACACACACATTTAGTTGATGATGATGATTACCATACATTCAGGATAACTTTGTTCTATTTGATCTAAAAAATTACCTTAAATAGTTTGATTTATCAGGATAACTTTCCCCTTGGTAATACTTTACCAATTCCATATAGCTATGAATTCTATATGTACATGAAAATATATGGGAAATGGCCATTTGTCGTCAGAAATATGGCTATGAATTACATTTTATTCATTCATCATATTGTTTGAACATTGAATCACCCAAGTAAAACTTATATGCATGTGCATGACATTGAATTGAAGGATCATAAGAGGGCACACTATTTTCTTTGTGGGTGAGTCATGTTTTATTTCTTTTATTTTAAATCTAAATTCTAAATAAGGACTTATTTTTGCATTTCAAATTACACCAAGATATCTTCCACATGTAAAAACATCCTCCATAAAGCAATGATGGATGATGACAAGTAGAAGCAAACCCCAACCTCCAAAATCCCCTAAGATGCAATGTTTCACCTTGTCCACAAAAGTGTCCAATAGAAGGCCTCTCCAAACTGAAAGGAAACCTAAACTTATGTTGTGTCTCCCCTAAGTCACCTTCAAGAAAGATTCCCCTCCAATAATATTCATATAGAAACAAAAAAAAACTTCTAAGAGATATCGGTCTCTATATATCCAATGTACTAATCCAATACTCAATTAATATAGAAACAAGGGCTTCCTTTAGTGAAAAGTATCCTCCAAGGCCGAGCGCTTGCGGAAAGAAGACTTGTAATGGTGTCCTCAATCCTATGTAGATATAGTTGAAATACCTCGTAAATGGAACTGGATTCCTCTAAGGATGACTTATGTGGATTGGATCAACATTTTTAAGCCTCAGATGATATATAGAGGAGCCTTTATAACACATCAATGTTGTCATACTTCTTCACTGCTGATTTTTTATTGCCTAGATTGTACCTTCATTATGCTAGGAAAGGTGCACAAAACTTTTGAAACATGAGTCAAAGGTGGATTAGCCCTCAATGAAAGTGAAGACAAGCCATTCGGGCCAACACTTATGAAAACTTCACCCTACAGTGCTTAAAAATCAACATAATATGCCATGTGAGCTTCCTAGAAATGATAATGATGAATTGCTATTGTTGATTCGATGCCAAGAGATAGTTCTTTTCTCCTACAATATGCCCAAGGAAAATTTTATGCTATTGTTCTTTACACATATCTCACCCAAACATGGTATTTTGAAACCTATTGTTGTGTTATACCCATTAAGTTTTCCTAGATTTCAAGGTTTAGAGCCATTCTCATCAATACATCTTCCCAAAACTGGATTACCGCTCACTGCGAGGTCAAATAGGGCTGAGAAATGATTTTAAGGACCAGGATGTGCCCAACAACATGGATCTTTAGGGTCATTGTTGTTGTTCATTACACCAGATTTCCATAGACATGGATTTACTTCTCAAATATTCACAAACTCTGCCCAAAACAAGCTCAAAGTCATATCAGACTTTCTAGATATCATTGTTTACTACTTATACTTATTATAGAAAGTTCGTAGGTCTAATTTTTAGCCACTTTACGTAGGTTTCCAACCGTGGTAATGCTACAAACATAAATATAATTAATTAGAATTAATTTAAAAGTCAATAAATTAAGATTAGCATCAAATGGAAATTTAAGGGAAAAACCTATTAGCTAGAATGGCTTTGATACCAATGTAGCAATGGAAGTGATAAATTAACATAAATGTTCTGCAATTTGAAGGTATAATATATATATATATATATTCAGTAAAGGATCATAGAAAATAGAGAAATAAAACATCCATTTGAATGGGAACATATGTGTGGCAACCTCTCTTAAATTTAGGATCTTCAGTAAACATTATGTTGATATAGGTGTCTATTAAAATTAACCTTCATGAATCCTTTTGTTAGGGGTTGTTTTTTGTGGGTTGTGACTAACAACACTAGGATATTGGGATTCCATGCCTATATTTACAACTTTCTTATTTGTTTGCTTAGACGGTCTCAATCGATGTGCCACATTGTGCATAGATACCGCACATCAAGACATAACAATGTATTGAACATGTAGTGGATTTATTGCAATTGATGATAGGATGGAACTCTTTGAGGGTAGCTACCAAATTTCACACTAACATTTCACATTAGAAATTTCTTGAAACTACCATTATATGGAACAGTAGCATTTTTGTAACCAAAAACCTGTTGTAGTTGTGGGTTTTCTGGGTTTACAACCACATTATCATGGATGTTCAAGTCAATGTTTTGGAGTATACCAATGGTTCCATCTTCAATACCATGAATTATTCTTGGGGGTGTTACCTCCCAAGCTTACAACACACTTTTTGGAAATAAGGACGCACCAAGATTCAGGGACGCCAATGACCACAATGTGCTTTAATGCAAATATATTTGGGTATACTGCCAAGTTCACATTCAAACCCTTAGTCAAGAAGAAGAAGAAAATATTAGAGATCGGCGGGGGTAGAACCCCCTCTATACTCTTCTACCATCAAATATTTAATAGGACCTCCTACGGAAAAGGTAATAGCTTCAAAATTGTGGATCCTCTTGACATGACTGAAGGAGACTAAAAAGAGACCTGCAACAACTTGAATTTGTCCCAAAAGGCATGGGAGATTGATTATGCAACATGTAGGAGCCATTACACCATCTAACCACCAGTTTGGAATCTCTTAAAACCTGTATCCTATCAGTACCTTTATCTATTTAGTGTTCTTCCATTATCAAATAGCTAATAGGACCTCAACAACAAAGGAAATAGATTCAGAATTTTGGTTCATCTTGAGATGAGTGAAGGGGACTGAAAAGAGACCTGCAGCATCTTGAATTTGTTTCAAAAGGCCTTGGATATAGATTATGCAACCTTTAGGAGACATTACACCATTCAATCACCAGTTTGGAGTCCCTGAAAATCTGTATCATATCAGCACCTTTATCTAATGCACTTTTCGATGTTCTTTGGCCATCAAAGATCTAATATGACCTCCAACATCAAATGTAATATATTTAGAATTGTGGATCCTATTGACTTGAGTGAAGGAGTCGACTAAAAATAGATCTGCAGCAGGTTGATTATGTTTCAAAAGGTCTAGGAGATATATCATGCAACCATGCAACCTGTACAAGTCATTCCACTATTCAGCCACCAGTTTAGACCTGCATCCTATCAGTACCTTTATCCAATGCAATATTAAATGTTCTTCCACCATTAAAGAGATAATAGGACCTCCATCCACAAAGGCATAGCTTGACATGGATGAAGGAGACTGAGAAGAGATCTGCAGAAGCCAGCTTGAATTTGTTTCAAAAGGTCTGGGAGATAGATCATGCAGCCATGCAACCTGTAGAATCCATTCCACGATTCAACCACTAGTTTAGAGAAGAAAACATGTATCCTATCATCACCATTATCTAATTCAATATATAATAGCTTTAATACACAGTAAGTGACTTTACTTTTTTATGTGTGGATCTGCATAAACTAATCCTGAAGTTGATAGATTGGTATGAATGGACTAGTGTTTCAAAATCACAAGGACTAGGGTTTTCCTGGTTGGTACCATAAAAAATAATGATCAAGGAAAAGATATATCAATTGCAGGGGGATTGTAATTTCTAGTTCCTTCTCTTCTTTTGAGGTTGTTTGAGCTCAACATATATAGGAAAAACAAAAAAATATTGACATTGAGAGTGTTTGTCAATCCCTAGAGCTTGTTTTAGGGAAGCGTAATTAAGTTCAAGTTGAATATTTGGTTGAGTATTTGAAGATATGCTGCTTATTTTATAATGCATGTTTTTAGTGTGAATCCTTATGCTTGATGTGCTCCTCAAACAAAAGTGTATCTAAATATTAAGTGTCTTTCTCTTCCTCGTGATCTTCCATTTCCTTATATTCATTTATCTTCATTAGTAGTATCAACCTTGAGACCTACCATTTGCATGTCATTGTAGACTCTTTGAGTAGGATACCATTCTATTAGCTTTCCCAGCCTCTACGCTTTCCTAAAACCATCTACCTCTCATCAAAGATCTGTAAATTCCTCTTTCAATGTGCTGGTTTTGGTCAAATTCTAGATTGAATAAAAAAATCAAAGGAGAACACAACATGAGAAGTGTAAAACACTTATACATGAATGTGAGACATAATGATATAATGAATGACAATGAGAGAGTTGAGGGAGTGATGGATGAATTCTTCTTTAGGAGAATGAATAACTATTACACTTCCCCATAATGACTGTACTCAGCCTATGCTCCATTAAGTTATAACACCTACCCAGCAGATCTTACATACTTAGCTTTCTTTGGAAACTGGTGGCTTAGGAAGCCTCAAACAATTCATGACTAGGGAAGGGACACATCGACCATAAGACAAGGTAACAACATTTTATCTATTAAATTTGAGGACACATATAGTCAAAATAAATAGCTTCATGATGACTTGGAGAGGATGGAGTCCTAGTCAGCCATTTGGCATGAATATACAGAATCTGTGGATAGCACATTAATGCATGAAGAATGTTTTCCAGACTAAAGGAATTCATACAATGGTGTATATTTGATTAGGATAGAGTCAATGTGCAGTGATAAGTCTAAGGTGACAAAAATATCACAGCAAAAAATGTCTCAAAGCTTATAGTGAAATTCTCTTTCTGTTTTGTATTGTTCTAGTTAGGATATTTCATGTCATTGATAGTTGGAGTACAAGGTAAACATTTAAATTCATAATGCAAATTTGACTTCAAGGGATACTTTTGTGTCTGTTTTCAAATCCCATAAATATTGCTTTCACATGCTCTTAATTTTATGTTCAATACTCAACTCTTCAAGGAGTTTCCAGTAAAAGTATGCAAGTATCTATTACAAGGAAAATATGCAACTATAGTGCTGTTATAATCAAAATTATTTTTTTAGAATGCAAAGGATGCATTGAGAGACTTATGTTGTTTGAATGTCATATCGTGGTGTGTATACACATCTTTCGCTTTAGCTGTATGCTTATCCTTCTATTTCTTAATTCTGGAAAGTATTTCAATTCCTTGATTGCATTAGATTTAGGCCATAATATTTTCTTTGGAGCAACCATGCAAGTTTTTTTGTTGTGATCTTGCAAGCAAGTGTTTTATGGTTGTATCATCCAGTGATGCATGTGCTCTATCCACATTCATAGAGCTGACACTTCAATACACATTCATTATTCGCTTCTTATGTAGAGTCTGACGACACTCAAAATGATTTAAATGACATCTGAAAACGTCTTCTGCACTCCTTGAGGTGTACACTATAGATTTTTCATTAGTAATGTTACATAACAAAAATAATGATTACTAGTACTGATTACACATTGAGCAATGGCATGAAGATTTTCTATCACATTTCAATGTGTAGATTCAATTTGAAATTCATTTTTATATGAATGTTTTGAAATGGAAGTTTGAAACATTTCTTGTAGCATTTCAAACGATTTTCTGAATACCCTCTCAAACACTATGAAACTACTTTGTCTAGATGTATATGTAAATCCTGTGCTTGTTAGTGCAAACTTAATATTTTTGACAATACATGTTTGTATGTAAACATTATACCGAGTAAGTTCCCTACTTGTTTCAAAGGTATTATTGGTATGCTTGATTAGGAAGTGATTCTTTACTAGTTATTAATTAACAAACATCATTTCAAGTTACTGAGCAGTTACTCATGCATATGAAGCTTCAAGATAGGAACTTGAGTTTCCTCTGTTGTATCCTACATTTATGCAGAAGTTGTACTCTTAATTTCCTATATGCAAGTTCTCTTTAGTATTATATCGCTCTCTTATTAGGGTTACAATTTGTATGAATGGTCAAAGGCAGTTGGTTCATCACCTCACTCACAGTCCATCCAATGAAAAATCTATGAACCAAATGGCCCAATTGAATGAATTAAAGGGACTCAAGAGTGAAATGAGTTTTCATGAATACTGCAAGCTTGATTAAACTATAATATTATAACCCCTACAAAACTTTGATATTTTATGCTTCAGACTATAAATATTTGTGATTGACAGCTCCATGTAGAGGTAAAGAGATTGAGAATTCTGAAATGGCAGCAAGGGCTGCTGCTTGGTCCTTGTAATGAATTTTTGGCTCAGGATCAAATTTCTCACCACTACCTATTTGTTATAAATACATGGTTGTACTCGAATAAAGAGAAAACTCAATCCCTCCCTGGATTCACATCCTTCTGTGCAATAACCAATCACATCCATATCATTAAAATTCCTATTGTAGATAATAAATAACTTTGGGTATCACAAGTGTGATGAGTTTCCATACTTGATATTTGTGTATTGAAGCTCTAACTCAATAGTCCAAATAGGGGGAGTGATTTCAGCCCTGAATTAATTGTGGTTGCTTCTTTTTTCTGAGTTCATTGACTGTCGAAACCTATTTATGGTCCCTCTTTACCAATTTGTAAGGGCACCTTGGATTTGATTACAGGTCTCTCTTTATAACGAGGGACATCTTTTAAGAACTTTTCGCATATGTTTAACTCATGTCTGTATGCCACCTCCCATGTGACAATAGATTGTTCTTTGAGTCTATTCATTGTAATTTTATTGTAACACTAAACCAACATCTACTGCATCCCACTATTGTCCAGAAATTCCATATTGCATTAAATGATTAAATTCCCTACCACCATATTGAATGTCTCTTCTGGAAACAAAATCCTGGTTGGTTTAGTGTTTCATTTCAAATGATATTTGTATTGGATTATCTTTAGACAACTTTTAAGAATAATATTCACCCTAGTTTTACCTCTGTGAAGGGTATAAAAACTGACGTAGTTCTCTGCAGTTATGATGATCACATTCTTGTAATTTTTTAATCCTATTTTTGAATTTGTCCTTATTTGTCAGACAATATGTCTTGAATTGGTTTCTTATGTTGCTTTGGTTTCTCACATAGGTGATCGCAATCCAAATAGGGACAATGGGGACAATGCTACATGTCGGGTTTATATTTATGTTTGTATGTGTGGATGCAACTTTTGTATTTATGAAATTATCATCTCCTTCACCATTGGTATAATCTGCTTTCATGCTTCTTTTATGACTATCTTTTAAACTTTACTATTTTAAAGCAGTTTCTATGGTATAAATGGGTTTTAACCAAAGTATCTTGTTATCCTCCAATGCCTACATAATTCAACTTTGACAATGATCCTAGTGCTTGGATAGGATAGCTTTTCTAGTCATAGAAGGATACATGTTGAGTTAATATTTTTCTTCCTCGTTTAAGCCCTAACACCTTTAATATGAACATTCTGAGGATGTTTTAGAGTAAAAAAGTTTGAAGGGTGAGGTATAGGCCAAAATTCCTTGGTATGGAAGCTTCTAATATGATTCCAATTCCCTCATTGGAATGTCCTTTGTTAGTGAAGAGTCCCCATGTTGATATCATTCTTTATTGTAGGGGAATGATTTAAAGATCATGTACTGATACATAAGAAAAAATCCCTCATGGGTAGTACTGCCCCTCATATTGTGTGATAGTTACACTTGTGATTTTGATCACAAATATCGAGCTTTCCATGATAAACCCTTCATTATAAGAAATAGCGATGGTAATAGTAACATAAGACAGGGTTCCAATGTATTAAAGAAAATGAGTAAATAAGAAATACCATGGAAAAATTTACAATTGAAGGGACAGGGAACATGAAATTTTTCACTACCAAAGTAAGCAACTAAGTAGTGTTGATGTATATGTAACTTCGAAATGTATTCTTCTATGTATCTTATATATTGTAACCCGATGTTTATTCCGGGATGTCTCTATTATGTATTTGAGTCATGTGGTCATGCCCCGATGTTCCAATCGGGAGGATTAATAATGTAATCAAGTCATATCAAGTCATTAGGTAAGTCCCCACAATTTCGGGGCACTTGAGTTATTATACACTAATTAAGGTGTAGGCTCGAGTAGTAATTATTAGGTTGAGCCTACGTGTGAAAAGGCAATTCAAGTGAACGGATGAATATAAATAGAGAGTGAGAGTGTCTCTATTTATCACTTGCGAAATACATCACTTGCTCTCCCAAGTGTGTCGCACTACTGGAGAAGGAAATTTTGGGACTAGACAGAAGACAGAAGACTACTGCTGTTTTGGGAGATCTCTTACTATTTTCGTGTTGATTCTATCTTAGAGGAAGTTGCGGGGTTTTCTCCTTTATGGTTTCCCCAAGGAAAACTCTTTGTGTCTCTTGTATCTTGTGATGTGCTTGTGTTTTATTGTTGTGCTTTTTATTCTCTCAGTGAAAAGATCCTAAGATCATAATGCTAGCTTAAATGTGATGAAAAACTAACATGGTATCAGAGCTAACCTGAGAAGAAGACATTATGCAGCTACAGGAACTAGGGCTTCCTATTTTGTGGATCTTCCTCCACATATTTTCAGCAAAAGTATGCTAAGATGACTCCCCATTGAAGGGCGCATCTTTCTGTCGAAGTGGAATTTGATTCGGAGCATTTTCAGTCTTCGATGCGGAAATTAGGGCTTTCTACAGAAGATGAATTTTTTGAGTGAGACCAGCATAGGGTTATTATCCTCATCAAAACTGAAGTTTAGAGACCTGGATCAAGAAATTTGGTTGGGTAAAACTCCAGGAAAGTCAAACCCTAGTTTGACTCTGAGCTAGGAGAAACCCTAAATACTAAAACTGCTAAGTTTTGGTACAGTCACTATATTCAGATATTGGTGAAGAATAAGAAGCTGAAAATTTCAAAGACCGAATATAAAATCCTGATCAATCCTGTGTCCAAAAATTAGACTCATATTCGCTGTACTCCAGGAGATATGATCTCTTCAAGTTAGGGTACCAGCCTCTTCCAGAATTCATCCCTAAACAGGACATCTGGGGAGATCTGCAATATCTTGAGCTACAGAGGTCCAAATTGAATTCCTAAAAAATTTCCAAAAAGGGAACGGACTGTAATTTCGGTGGTCCGAATATCAGACTCAGAAGATGAACCAGTGACACGTGGCATGCCGTACAACTTCGCTGTTCTGAACAGTACTGTAACAGGTCACCTTGGGAAAAGGATCATAAATACCAAATGGTGAAACCAATTCTGATGAAACATGTGGTGTTGGATCAGGGACATGCGAGGTTACCTTAGTGAGAAATTTCAGACATAGAGGAGCAGGAATTTTTGAGATATCACAGAAACAGTAACAGGAATTTCTGTAGAAGAAATTGAAAAATCAGGGCTTCCTCTTCCGGGAGCTTCCCTCCACTGTTTTCAGAAAAGGAGTACATTGGACAGCTCCATTTGAAGAGATCTGTCTGTTTATCCAATAAGATATGAAAGTTTCCAAGTTTTTAAAATTAGGGTTTCTACGACAAACCCTAGATCAGCGAACTCCGGGACAAGGATGGACACCTCAAATCGGTAAGATCTAATCTTTTGTATTTCCATTTGAGGTTCTCATTTCAATATGATCTATCACAATAGCTTGATGATAATATTGGTGAAGTTGAAAACTTCCAAGCATAGAAGTATTTGATCTCTCTGAAGAAACTGGATTGGACACCTACATGAGTATAGAGGTTCCAGTTTCAGAGGGAGACAAGGCCAAAGAAGACATCATGCTCATGCTGCAAAGGATGATGAACCATCCAGAAAGAGATCCATATATGAAAGTGAAGATTCTTCAAACGAGGATGAATATGTTCTGATATCAGCTCTCATAGGTAACATTACTCATGGAAATGATGATTGGATTATAGACAGTGGGGCTTCCAAACATATGACGGGATTCAAGGAATCCTTTGTAAGACTGTCAGACATGAATCACCTCACAAGGTGAAACTAGGAGATGACTACCAATACCCAATAAAAGGTAGTGGGGAATCTTCATACAAGCTAGACTCTGGTAAGTCTCTAATAATGAAAGAAGTATTGTTTGTTCCAGGACTTAAGAAGAATCTTCTATCCATTTCAGCCTTGGATGCAAAAGGAATGTGGGTTGCATTCATCGATGGTCAAGTCATCATGTGGCCAAAAGGAAAGAAAATTGATCATGCGGTAGTGATTGGAGAACAAGAAGGAGGCTTGTACAAATTGAAGGGTCATCCAGAACAAGCCTTGATCCATGATACGGTAGAGCCAAATGAGCTTTGGCATAGAAGGTTTGCACATGTGCACTACAGAGCACTACCTATTGCATTCCAAACAAAGCATGATGGAGTTTGCAAAGGATGTGTGAAAGGGAAGAATACAAAGAAGACATTTCCTAGCAGCAAAAGCAAAGCCAAAGGCATTCTAGAAATCATCCACTCCGATGTATGTGGTCCAATGTCATTAAACTCACTAAGCGGGTATGCATACTATGTTTCTTTTATTGATGATTTTTCTAGAAATACATGGATTTACTTTATGAAAATCAAAGATGAAGTGTTCAGCAAGTTCAAGGGATTCAAAGCCTTGATCAAGAACCATACTGAAAAGAAGATCAAGACCATTCAATCAGATAATGGTGGAGAATTCACTTCGAATGAATTCAAAGAGATATGCAAAGAAGCAGGGATTAAGAGGGAGTTGTCAACTCCTTATAATCCACAACAGAATGGGGTTGCAGAACGGAAGAACAGAATTTCAAGATATTTGAAGGGAAGAACAAAAATCAGAATATGACCTAAAGAATCCAATTGAAGAATGTGAAGATCTAGAATGCAGAGACCATGCAGTCATAAGAGTCTCTCAAATCAAGAACAACTTGAAGCGGTAAAAGAAAAAAGGT
>LPNX010983004.1:1314882-1339205 GCA_001517045.1 Pseudotsuga menziesii | reverse complement strand
TAGTATAAATATTCTTTATGAAATGTTTCTAACCATACAATTGCATTTGACTTGTAGGAAAGACCGCATACATAATCGCCTACAAGCAAAGAAGAATGAATACTTGTTCTGAAGAACAAGTGACGACAATTCAAAGACAAAGAATAATATGACGAGTGCAGTGACATCATTGATACAGAACCTTCCAGCCACCAAGAAGAAAGCGAAGACCAGTTCAAGAAGAATGATGTCAGGGTGCAGTATCGAGACCTGAAGAGAAGTTCATAGTTCCATCATGTAGTAGATGGAAACATTGTGGGATACAAAGCAAGATTCGTAGCACAAGGCTTCTCACGAAAAGAAGGCCTAGACTACGAAGAGACATTTGCAGCCAGTAAGAGTTGAAACACATACATGATGAGATTGATGAAGATCTTAACCTTTGCTACAAGGTTGAAGATTCAAGTCTATACACTAGATGGTCACATAGAATATTAGTAGCATAGGAAGCTACTTGTCACTCCGGTACAGAATGTTTTCAGTGCATACAGCACATAAGACAGAGGGAGTATGATGCTTCGCTTCAGAGGGAGTGACTACAGAATATCTTGAGGATCGACATGGTACGACAGGATGGACAAATTACTTATGACTCTAGGATTTACTGAAAGTAAAGCGGATTCCAACCTTTGCTTCAAGGTTGAAGGCGGAATACCAGTGATGCTCCTATTATGTGTCGATGCACTATTGTTCTAGGTATGGAGGTGTGGCAAAGTGTAGATGGAATCTTCCTTGGACAAGGGAAGTATGCATTAGAGATCCTGAAGAGATTCAGGATGATGGACTGCATGACCACACCTATGGAATCGAACATGAAGCTATTAAGTGATGCTTCATCAGAGACAATTGATGCTACGATGTATCGTCAGATGATTGGGTCCTTGATGTACCTGAGACTAGATACTTGCCTTGTTGTGAACACATTGAGACATGTTCACCTGATGGTTGCAAATCATGCAGGGGTACAATTGATTATGGACTCAAGTACGATGCAAATCAAAAGATTAACCTGGAGGGTTACGTTGATTCAGATTGGGCAGGCAGTGCCATTGACAGGAAGAGTACTTCAGGATGTTGCTTCAGTATGGATCAGGTGTGATCTCTTGGTTTAGCAGGAAGCAATCCTGTGTGGCACTGAGTACAGCTGAAGCAGAGTATGTCGCAGCTTGTTCAGCTAGTTGTGAGGCAGTATGGCTGCGGAAGCTACTGTCTGATATATTTGATCTCCAGTTATATGCTACTTGTATACATTGTGACAACCAGAGTTGCATGAAGTTGTTAGAGAATCCAGTGTTTCATGACAGGTGCAGAGAGGAGCAATGAAGCTCCTGTATGTTGCGACGGAGGAACAGATAGCTGATGTATTGACGAAGCCATTGGCTAGGCTGAAGTTTGAGTACTTCAGAGAGAGACTTGGTGTTCTCCAGATCGAGGCTTCCTCCCAGAGAAAGTGATGAGACCCATAGCCATTCTGACATGGTGAGAGGATTGGTTCCTTCCATGGTCATATGTAAGGGCTGAGCCATTCTGTCATGGTGAGAGGATTGGTTCCTTCCATGTCAGATATGAGTGCTGAGATCTATAGCCATTCTGACGAGTAGGTCAGATATAAGGGCTGACCCATTCTGTCATGGTGGTAGGGTTGCTCCCTTCCATGTCAGATATGAGTGTTGGCCATTCTATCAAGTAGGACAGATGTAAGAGCAATTGCCATTCTAGGAATGGAGGCACCTGGTCAGTTACCAGGAACACTCAGTGTAAGAACTGAGTAGCCATTCTGATGTTATAGAGGGATATGTTCCCACTTGGTCAAATGTAAGGGATGAACCATTCTGCTCATGGCTAAAGGATTAATTTCCTTCCATGTCAGATGTGAGTGTTGGCCATTCCGATGAGCAGGTCAGATGTAAGGGCAACTGCCATTCTCTAGGAGAATGGAGGTGCCTGGTCAGTTACCAGGTAGCTCAGTCGAGGAGGACTGGGGGCCATTCTGATATGATTGTTGGGATGTGTTCCCCTCATGATCAGATATGAGTGCATGCCCTTCCATCATTGTGAGCAGGATGTGTTCCCACCTGGATGGATGTAAGTGATGAGCCTTGTCACAGATGATAGTAGGTGTGTCCTATCATGCTGGTGATTATAAGTGCTGTGCCATTTCACAGATGATAGTAGTTGTGTCCTATCATGCTGGTGACTGTAAGTGTAGTGCCATTTCACAGATGGTAGTAGGTGTGTCCTACCATGCTGGTGATTGTAAGTGCAAATCCATTTCACAGATGGTAGTAGGTGTGTCCTACCATGCTGGTGATTGTAAGTGCAGAGCCATTTCACAGATGGTAGTAGGTGTGTCCTACCATGCTGGTGATTATAAGTGCTGAGCCTTTCCACAGATGGTAGTAGGTGTGTCCTACCATGCTGGTGGATGTGAGCGCTGTGCCTTTCCACAGATGATAGTAGGTGTGTCCTATCATGCTGGTGGTTGTAAGTGTTGAGCCATTTCACAGATGATAGTAGGTGTGTCCTATAATGCTGGTGAATGTGAGTGCTGGGCCTTTCTGATGGGATTGTAGTTTACTACATGATCAAATGTGAGTGATGGGTGTGCCTTTCTGACGAGTAGGTCAAATGTAAGTGCTGGGAAAAGACCTACATGAGGGTAGGCCTATAACCAGCATGAAAAAGGGATGGCTCTGTAGAACTTCCTATGACGAGAAGAATCATGAGATAGCACCAATGTTGATCCAGATCGAGTGATGATCCAGATCTAGTAATGATGATCCAACAGTAATGATCCAGATCAAGTGATGATCCAGATCCAGTCCAGTGATGATGATCCAGATCGAGAGATGATCCAGATCTAGTGATGATGTTCGATGATGATCCAGATCAAGAGATGATTTAGATTCGATGATGACTTGAAGATGAAGATGACTTGAAGACGAAGATGACTTGAAGACGAAGATGACTTGAAGACGAGATGATCCATTTTATACAGAGAAGAAGACCAGTGCTGAAAATTGTGTCAAAAGAATACCTTCCTAGTTAAGAGGGAGTGTTGATGTATATGTAACTTCGGAATGTATTCTTCTATGTATCTTATATATTGTAACCCGATGTTTATTCCGGGATGTCTCTATTATGTATTTGATTCATGTGGTCATGCCCCAATGTTCCGATCGGGAGGATTAATAACGTAATCAATTCATATCAAGTCATTAGGTAAGTCCCCACAGTTTCGGGGCACTTGAGTTATTATACACTAATTAAGGTGTAGGCTCGAGTAGTAATTATTAGGTTGAGCCTACTTGTGAAAAGGAAATTCAAGTGAACGGATGAATATAAATAGAGAGTGAGAGTCTCTCTATTTATCACTTGTGAAATACATCACTTGCTCTCCCAAGTGTGGTGCACTACTGGAGAAGGAAATTTTGGGACTAGACAAAAGACAGAAGACTACTGTTGTTTTGGGAGATCTCTTACTGTTTTGGTGTTGATTCTATCTTAAAGGAAGTTGCGGGGTTTTCTCCTTTATGGTTTCCCCGAGGAAAACTCTTTGTGTCTCTTGTCCCTTGTGATGTGCTTGTGTTTTATTGCTGTGCTTGTTATTCTCTCAGTGAAAAGATCCTAAGATCATAATGCTAGCTTAAATGTGATGAAAAACTAACAAGTAGCAATCTTTAGGTAGGGTCCTTGTAATGAATTTTTGGCTCAGGATGAAATTTATCACCGCTAAATATATGTATATATATATATATATATATATATTAACTCTAGGACAAACCCTCTTCAAAGGTTGTGAATTGAATAGATTCATAAGGTGACCAATGAAATTACCAATGGTGCAGAAATGCATTCCAACAAATCCTAGAACTGCATGGGTAACTTAGGAAATCTACCCATCTTAAGAAATAAAGTTGGGTATCTTTGATAAAAAAACAAATTTTATATCATTAGGAGAATAAAATAAGGGTATTCAAACACATCCATGAGGGTATTCAAACACATCCATGGATGTAAGAAACCACTTCCTAGAAATGAATTTCTTCCTTAAAAGAAAACTAGAAATTCCTATTTATTTTTGTTTGTGTATAGTTTTTCAACTTGAGAAATGGATGTATTGGGTCTCCTTAACCTAATTATTAATGACATACTCAAATATTACATATTCAAAAAAATACCCATTAGTGTAGGTCATTTCTAATTATCACATATAAAAGTCTATTCATAATATTGAATATTAATAGGAAATTTCTTAAGCATAATTTCATTACCTCCTTGAAAACCTTTTTTATAAAATTTTATAAATAATTCAATGGCACAATGGATACTGTTGTTTCCTCCTTGTGAATTCATTCCTTGAGAAGTATATAAATAATGATATCGGTAAATGGGTGGTGACTATAAATTCCCCCTATGTGCCTTATGCTAGAGTAGGAGAGACACTAATTCAATTTTCTCTTACAAAAATGAGTATTTGTATTGTTAAAAAAGGATGAGAAGTACTACAACTGAGTTGGAAATCCTTCTTGAATAAAATTTGAAAATATTAAATATAATCTTTAAAATATCTTAGAGTCTCATGCTTCTACCTATATCACTTCCTAACTGATTCTTTTTCAAATCTTCCATACCGTTTCAAATGCATAGCTGGTATATAAATTCCAAAACACTCCTAAAATTAAAAATTCCTTATAGAACATCAAAATAGTTTACCTAGGATTTTTGGCATGCACTATTATGAAATGGATTCTATAGCTCCTTTTGTTGCTAAGAATTTGACTTTCTGTAGCTTGTTGCTGACCGAGGGTTTTTTCCCAATTGCTTTGAGGGGTTGGGGAGTTCTAGAGATACTAGTTGTTGCATGAGGAGAATATCCTTTCTAAACTGAAGATAAAATATAAGTTCCCATGGATAGGATTTTGAGATGAATAGAAGAGTCTATCCCATGCTTGAGGATGAAGACAAAATTGACTAAGAAAAAATAGTATGATAGACTGATGGGAGTACCCATAAACAAAAAACAACGATTATATGATAGATTAAGGGTGCAACAAGATGGGAGAAATTTACAACATGGGTAACAATATTGATACCATAATGAGCTAAAACAAATCCCACAACTTCGTTTGGATTTTTCATAACAATCATATAGCTTGAGTTCCTACCCCAACCATTACCAATATTGATAAAATTATTGAATTTACCTAACCCAAAGAAATGAAGCATAAGCCAAATGAGGAGACAAAGCATAACATAGAGAAAAAAAACAAGGGATGGCGAAAGATTTTAGAGGGTAACTAGAGGAGGATCTTGGAGTTTAAATAGAGAGGACATGGATATGGAATTGCTACGCTTTTTATTCATGAAATACCAAGAGAGATTCCTCACACCACGAACCTTGTTATGCCAAGATAGCTACCAAAATATTGCAAAGAGAGATGCTAAGAGACTGTCAAGGGAGTTTCCTCACACCAGTAACCTTGGTATATCAAAATGGACAATCCAATTGATGGAAACCCAGTTTATTACTCAAGCAGGGGAAGACACTTTATTTATGAACCACCTTACATGAAAAAAATGAATTGCATTCCTAGGAATCTCCAAACTCTTCTTGCTCAAAATAACAACCATCAAGGATCGGGCCTGATTCTTGATACTACCTATTCTAGAGGCTAAATGACTTACCTTCATGCTTTCCATCACAATGAAGAGGACACCACATGTGTTGAGGGATGATCGTATTACCTTATTTATACCATGATTGTTGGGAAGGTGGGATGAAGGTGACGATGTGTGTATATGATCCTACATGCTATGAAACTTATTAATGCATTTCATATCCCAAGATACATATGGGTGCTAATGAATTAGGAGATATGACATTTACCAATGCTCCCCACATTTTTCTTAATTTTTCTATTTTTCAAATAGATTCCTTCTTTAGCCAAAGCGCTTGTTAATTTGTTGTGATATCTTAGGACATGAAAGGAAGTGACTTGTTGAAAGAGTCAGATGGTGGTCTAAATCCTACTCATACTCCATAGGTAGGAATAATTTCTCTTTTTATTAATGAATAGAATAATAGCTAGGGAGTTTCCAATGACAATTAGGTTTGTGATTCCAATTTATTTAGTGTCTTTTAACCATTTCCATAGTGCTAGGATCTCTTCTTGATTACTGGAGGAACTTCCAATTTCCCATTGTGTTTTGAAGATATTTTTTTTAAATTATACAGTATCCTGTCACATTTCTGACAGCCAATAAAAGGTCGTCCGATGAGGTTGTTGTAGATCAGACAGAGTGAACATGTCAATCATCTGACATGCACTCGTCGGTTATTCGACATCCTCGCGAAAACGTCCGACGAGGCTGCCATAGATCCAACAACCAAGCCTGACTGTTGTCCATCGACTTTTCAATGCCCACAAGTGGGACTAGAAGTCGAAAATTTGACAGCTAGAAGTTGTAAATTTGACGGCTTAACCACCATTTTGCTGTAGCATTATTGGCTGACATTCAATGACTAGAAGTAGAAAGTTTCGATTAATAGACATCGAAAATTCGACGGCTAGAAGTCAGAAATTCGACAGCTTAATCATAATTATTTGCAGCAGAACTGACTGACATTCGACGATGGTGTAGTCGGATCTTCGACTGGTACTGGCATGGTGTCTAATATCCGACGTTATGCCACCGATGACAAAAAAAATGCATTTGTCGAATAACTAACAAGGTATTGTCGAATTTCAGACATGGCCGTCGTTGAATTTTGGGCTCAATTTTTGTTATGAGATAATGGGAAGAAACCACGAAGAATGACACCTCACTTATGGAAGTTGGAATATAATAGACATCATCATGGTATGCAAATTGTATATGTAGAATATAAATACGTAATATTATGAATTTTATATTTTTATTGAATTTTCTCTACCATGGGTGTCATGAATTATTGTTAATGTGCTTTCATTTATGTTTAATATTGATTGTTGTGAAGGAATCAATGGGATTCCACAAGGAATGAAGAGTTATCACATGAAATTCAGTAGGTTTCCTTACTACGAGCACCTACAAATAGCTCATTTGTTCAATACAATGCATATAAATAAGAATGTGACAAAAATGATACAGAGAATCTTAGATGGAAGGACTGACAAAGATAAAATTGGAAAAATTTGAAGTGACATTGCAGAATCCAATCACGCATTGAAAAGTGTAATTAATTCCAATTTTGGAGAGAGAGTATCGAAATATAACTAGTCTTCCATGGTTATTAATAGAGCAACAAAGCAATGATATAAAAGAGGTCATTCAGAAAATAAGGTTTTCGGTTGGGTTTTTGTTGAACATACAAAACTAAAAATGGTGATTTTGGTGGTGTTAAAACTCAGGCATACATTCATTAAGGTAATTATTTACCTATATAATTTACATTTAGTACATCCTTTTAGTAATCATATTATAGGAAATTTCAATTTAAAATGGGACTTCCAAAAATAATACAAATTCCATGTCATCATGTATTAGCCAATCAAAATGCTTTAAAATTCAAAAAGGGAGCACCTCTTAAACAATTTTTTAATATAAATTGGGGGATAGGTATCATAAAAAAACTACTTTTTTTGTTCATATTTTAGACATATCTCCCTGTGTTTTTACTCAAATTTCGATCGAGAGAGCTCGTTGGATGTGAAACTAAATTCCGCATCCAACGAGTACCCACTCGGCATACTTTTAATGGGCCCCACTACCCCAAAAACAAGAAATACCTAAAAAAATGTGATGATGATGTCATCATCACATTTTTCAGGTATTTCTTATTTTTGGGGTAGCAGGGCCCATCAAAAGTATGCCGAGTGGGTACTCGTTGGATGCGGAATTTAGTTTCATATCCAACGAGATATCCCAATTGAATTTGAGTAAAAACACAGGGAGATATGTCGAAAATACAAACAAAAAAGTAGTTTTGTATTTTCTTCCTCCAAAATTAATAAATATAATTTTATTATTTTAACTATTATTTTATTAATTTTCCTTAGGAGGCCCATTTTGAGTTGAAATTTCCTGTAATGTGTGGTCTCTTATTTGGAATTTAAATAAATAATGATCATTTTTTTGTTACAGTACGTTCTACCTCTATCTCTCCCAGATAGCTTTGATGACAACATAAAACAAGTTCATCTTCATTGTTTTGGTATGGAAACCTGTGTCATTTTTCTCGTACTCGATGTACGTTTCAGACTACTCAACAGAGTCCATCATCAGGAGGTGTGAGAGGATTTGAGGCAGCATCTTCTATAAAAGAGAAATGGAATATTGTTGGTTAACCAAGGAGTTCAAGAGTCTATCCACTAATCTCTTTGTCTCTTAGTTTCCAGATGAGAGGTTTCCAAATTCCACTATTAACCAGATCATCATCTCTATTAAAAATTTTAGTGTGCTTTTCAATTTCCACTACCTCTCGAATGCATCTCCTCGTGTAATGATCTTCAATGGCTATGACATTGGCCTGTTCAATGCACATGTATGGTTGTTCTTGATGGAGTGTTCTTCCACCGTAGAGCTTTTTATTCTATTATGAACTATGTCTGAACAATGCTCTTTTAATATTAGCTTTATGGAACGCCAAGTCTCACCAATGTATAGTTTTTCATAGGAACAAGGAATAGAGTAGACCCCCTTTTTTATTTTTGAATCCACCAGGTATTTAGTATTATCAAGTAAGTTTCTCAAACAAATTTGGAGGAGAGAAGATATTCCTAATATTTTTTATCTTTAGTACCCTTGATATCCTATCCGTCGTTCCTTGAATGTATGGTAGGAATATTACCCCTTTGCTTTCATCCTTTTTGTCCAGGTTCCTAATCTTCTTTACAAATCTTTCTTGAAGGCTCGATTTATGTCCCCAATGTTGTAACCATTATCTTGAATAACCTTGTGGAGATGATCCAATTATTTGTCAATATGGTCAATATCAGCAATTTTCACTGCTCTGGTGGCGAGGGTTTTAATGATGCCAAGTTTTTGAGAAGGTACATGGTGCGAACTTGCATGAAGGTATTTGTCAGTGTATGTCTTTTTTCAGTATACCTGGTGGGAAAGAGAACCATCATTATTTTTCGTGATGAGCACATTAATAAAGGGAAGTGAATTATTTTCTTGAATCTCCATTATGAATTTGATATGATCTGATTGGCTATTGAGGTGGTTTAAGAAACAATCCAGGTTCTCCCACCCATGCGGCCAGATGACATTAGTGTCATTTACGAATATTTTCCAATTCCTTGGTTTTAAGGGCCAAGAGTCAATGTATTTCTTTTCAAAGTGTTCTATGTAAATATTGGCCACTACAAGTGACAAAGGAGATCCCATTGCCACACCATGATTTTGTTCATAGAACTCATCCTGAAAGGTAAAGTAAGTGGATTTTAAACAAATTCTGACCATGTTTGTTGTTTCATCATTGGTAATATTTCTTATAATATTGATGGATTGGTAAATACATGAAGTAAGTAACAATTTATATGCATGAAAATGTTTGTTCACTTTGTTGCATAGCTTATTGACAATTTGAGTTTTACAAATTGGAACTTTATTATATATGGATCAATCTTGTTAATCACTGTTATTTTCTTGCATCATTTGTAGGTGGATTTCATATAAAGAAATCCATAAAGAAGATATTAGGTATTGGAAGAGAGAAATTCCTCGTCTAATGTGTGAAATGTAGAAGCATTTACCTACAGGATTTTTCAATGCACAAGAACATTATCTCATAGACCAAGTTGAAGAGATTGAATTGTGTGGACCTGTACACACAAGATCAATTTGGATGGTGGAAAGGAATTTGAAGTCATTGAAGGATTTTGTTAGAAAAATAGAATGTCTTGAGGGTTCTATTGTGCAGGGATATATGGTATATCAATCCACGGTGTACATTAGTCAGTATCTTCCAAATTTAGCAAAAAATATAATTCTTCCTCGCATTTGGCATGTCAACTCCATCAACAAATTTGAAGGGGAGGTCCTGTTGGGGAAAGGTAGAACAAGGAAAGTGAAAGGTAATT
The DNA here is from genome assembly GCA_001517045.1 of Pseudotsuga menziesii. NCBI lineage: Eukaryota > Viridiplantae > Streptophyta > Pinopsida > Pinales > Pinaceae > Pseudotsuga > Pseudotsuga menziesii. Next base: position 1,329,096 of record LPNX010983004.1, on the reverse strand, counting down.
AGATGGTGTATATTTAATTTATTATACATTTAATTTTTCAATTTCATATATATCTTACTCATATAATTTTTATTATTCCATTAGTATTGTAACGTAAACTTAATTTCCTTTAATGATAGCTAATTTACAATTCTTAATTGTTATTTTCCATATAGTTGGTGGCGTGTGGGATGCAGTACATTTATACATTGCAAACAATATTGATTGGATGGAGGAATGGATAGAACGATGTATAGAATTCTATGGTACCTTATCATGGGAAGGGGTGAGTAAATTGATTAAAACACTGCATCGTCATCGAGAAGAATATCCCAGTGAACTTACACAAAGGGAAATTGATTTAGCATGTGGTTTAAAAGATAAAAAGGAAAGTGTATTTTATACCCTGATAATTTTTCTCGTTGTTTCCCATTATATAAATTTATTTCTTTTGTTTATTTATTCTTATATGTGTATTTACTAAGTTGGGCATGATGCAGTTGATACACCACAACGCTATGTGGTACAATGGTCATATATTTCGCATCAAAAAGTTGGATGACAAGAAGAAAACATTCGATTGTGGGATAACTACAATTTTTCAAGTCACTAATGTTTCCTCTAGAAGTGATAAGCATCCAGAAGTATTTGAAAATAGGTACTATGGGTATTTGGAATATATAATTGAGTGTGACTTTAATTCATTTAAAAATAGTTATGTTTGAGGTCAAATGGTACAGGATATGAATGAATGAACGTGATCCTGAAAGAACTGTTACTGAACATGACAATGGATTTACCATGGTTAATACAAGGGAACTTAAACCAGGTACATAGCCTTATGTTCTTCCAAGTCAATGTGAGCAGATCTTTTACTCAGAGATGCCAGCTAAAGCAAGTTGGTCATACATTGTTAGATATGATCCAAGAGGAAGACTGGTCAAGTATAATCCAATAGATGAAGAAGACAATGTTGAAGAAGAAGGTGATGCAGATCAGGAGCGGTTGGCCACCGCAAATTGTTAGATTTTTAACATTAAGCTAGTATAACATTAGGATCTTTAACTGAGAGAACAACAAGCACAACAATTAAACACAAGAGACAATGAACAGAGTGTTTTTCTTTGGGGAAACCATAAATGGAGAAAACCCCGCAACTTCCTCAGAGATAGAATTAGCACCAAAAAGTAAAACCCCAAAACAGTAAGATGATCTCCCGACAGTAGTAACCTTCTTTCTATCTAACCCCACTGTCTTCTCCTTCCTCAAGTATGCGCTACACTTGAGTGTGTATGAGTTGTGTATTAAATAGAGAGGCTAGCTCTCTATTTATACTAATCCTGACATGACTAAAACCCTACTAGGGCCGACCTCTCTAGGAGAGTCTAATAACCTTAGTGCCCCAGAACTGTGAGGAATTTAACCCTTAGACAATAGGAGGGTTACCCACAATGACTTGACATTACTTGGTTACATTATTGATCTTCCCAATCAGAGCATAGGGGCATGACATGACTCAAGTACATTACAAATACATCCCAGAATAATTAACATTGGGTTACAATACATAAGAAATACAAGTGAATACATTCTGAAGTTACATATACATCAACACTCCCTCTTAACTAGGAAGGTATTCTCTCAAGACAATTTTCAGCACAAGTCTTCTTCTCTATATCATCTGGGTCATCGTCAAGTTCTTGTCATCTTAATCTTCAAGTCATCTTCATCTGGATATGGATCATCACTCAATTAGGATCATCATCACTGGATCATACTCGATATGGATCATCACTAGATCTAAATCATCACTCGATCTGGATCACCATCATTGGATCTGGATCATCACTCGATCTGGATCACCATAATTGGATCTGGATCATCACTCGATCTGGATCACCATTGGGTCATCATCGTTGGATCTGGATCATAGCTTGATCTAGATCACCACTGCTGGATCTGAATAATCACTCGATCTGGATCATCTCAGAGACATCATAACCGGATCTGGATCATAGCTTGATTTGGATCATCACAAGGTCATCATCATATGTGCTATCTCATGATTCTTCTCATCATAGGAAGTTCTACAGAGCCAGCCCTTTTTCATGCTGGGTGTAGGCCTACCTCCTCGTAGGTCTTTGGTAGCCCTTACATCTGACCTACTCGTCAGAATGGACAGCACTCACATCTGACCTTGACTCATCAGAAAGGAAAATCACTTACATCTGACCTTGACTCATCAGAAAGGCACTCAGTCCTATACGGAGGGTTCTTGGTAACTGACTAGGTGCCTCCATTCAGAGAATGGAAGTAGCCCTTACATCTGACCTACTCATCAGAATGGCCGGCACTCACATCTGACCTCCTCGTCAGAAAGGCGGTAGCCCTTACATCTGATCATGTAGGACCTCATCCTACAATCACATCAGAATGGCCGGCACTCACATCTGACCTACTCATCAAAAAGGCGGTATCCCTTACATATATGTAGTATCTCATCCTACATTAGAATGGTTGGCACTCACATCTGACCTCCTCGGTAGAAAAGTGGTAGCCCTTACATCTGTGTGGGAACTAATCCTACATCATAATGGTTGGCACTCACATCTGACCTACTCATCAGAGAGGCAACAGCCATTATATCTTATCAAGTGGGAACACATCCCTCAATCACATCAGAATGGCCATGCTCTCACATCTGATCATGTAAGACTACATCTTACAATTGTCTCAGAAAGGCCCTCAATCCAATACCAAGTATTCCTGGTAACTCACCAGGAAACTCCATTCCAAGAATGGAAATAGCCCTTATATCTGATCATGTAGGAACCAATCCTACAGTCATATCAAAATGGCTCGGCACTCATATCTGACATGGAAGGAACCAATACTCTCACCATGATAGAATGGCTCAGCCCTTACATCTGACCTGCTTGTCAGAATGGCTTCCAGACTCATCACTTCCCCTTGTAAGGGACCTCGATCTCGAGAACACCAAGCTTCTCCCTAAAGTACTCAAACTTCACTCTGGCAAATGGCTTCGTCAACACATCAGCTATCTAATTGTCCATCGCAATATACTGGAGCTTCACTACTTCCCTCTGCATCATATACCTGATATAGTGATACTTGATCTCGATATGCTTCGACTTGTCATGGAACACTGGGTTCTCTGACAACTTCACACAAATATGGTTGTCACAGTGTATACAAGTAGCATCCATCTGGAGATCAAATAAATCAGACAATAGATTCCTGAGCCATACTACCTCACAACTAGTTGAACAAGCTATGACATACTCTGCTTCAGCTGTACTTAGTGCCACATAGGATTGATTCCTGATAAACCAAGAGATCACACCTGATCCCATACTGAAGCAATATCCTAAAGTGCTCTTCCTATCGATGGCACTTCCTGCCCAATCTGAATCAACATAACCCTCCAGGTTAATCTTCTGATTCGTATTGTACTTGAGCCCATAATCAACCGTACCTCTTAGGTATCTCAGAATATGCTTTGCAGCAATCAAGTGAAGATGTCTCAGATCTATCAAGAACTTTCTTAAGGTGTTCACAGCAAAGCAAATATCTGGTCTAGTGTTTGTCAGGTACATCAAGGATCCAATCATCTGATGATGCATCGTAGCATCAACCGACTCTGATGAAGCATCACTCAATAGATTCAGGTTCGATGGCATAGGTGTGTCCATAGCCTTGCATTCCATCATGCCAAACCTTTTCAGGATATCTACTGCATACTTCCCTTGTCCAAGGGAGATTCCATCTACACTCTGCCACACCTCCATACCTAGAAAATAATGCATCATACCCAAGCCCTTCATTTCGAACTCAGCAGCAAGATTTTTCTTCGTATCAGCAATCAACCCATCCATACATATCACAAACATATCATCTACATATAGTAGGAGCATCATTGGGTTGCCATCTTCAACCTTGTAGTAAAGGTTGGAATCCTCTTTACACTTGGTAAAGCCCAAATTGGATAGAAAGCTGTCAATTCTACCATACCAAGTCCTGGGTGCCTGTTTCAAACCGTACTGGGCTTTCTTCAATCTGTATACATGAGACTCTCTATCATGTGTCTCAAAACTAAGTGGTTGTTCTACATACACTTCCTCTTCCACTACACCATTCAAGAAAGCAGTATTGACATCCATTTGGTGTATCTTCCATTTCATCACTGTAGCCAGGGAAAGTACTAATCTGATGGAAGTGTATCTGGCTATAGGTGCAAAGGTTTCTTTATAATCTATTCCTTCTTTCTGTGAGAAACCCCGAGCAACAAATATTCCTTTATATTTCTCTATGCTACCATCTGCAGCATGCTTGATCTTGTAGATCCATTTGGAAGTTACAACTGACTTCCCTTCTGGTCTTGGGACAACATCCCAAACATCATTCTTCATGATCGATTGATATTCTTCGATCGTAGCATCCTTCCATTCTTTCCGTTCTGCCGCTTCTTCATAACTAAAAGGTTCTTTATCAATGAAATCACATAGCAATGCTACATACCCGGAGCAAGATTTGGTCCTTTTTCTTTCTCTGTGATTCTCTTCTGGAGCACCATATCTTTCTACACCTTGGATAAGTTCTCGTACCCAAGCAGGTTTCCTCTTATGAGGATTCTTCTCTGGAGGTGGATCTACAAGTCTTTGTGGTTCTTCAAACTCTCGATCTTCTTCTTGAGTTTCTTCATTCATGGTTGTATCATGAATTCTGGGTGCTTCTGCTTCTTTAGATTCTTCAGGAGGTTTCTTTCTGTATTTTTTGTAAGTTGTGTCTTCATCAAATGTCGCATCCCTACTAATGTCAATCTTCTTATATCCTGGGAAATATATTCTGTAAGCCTTCGAGCTTTCAGAGTATCCCACAAATATACCCTTCTTTCCTGAAGGATCTAATTTTGTCTCTTTTCTTTTGGAATGTGCATGTACACAGGACACTTGAATATTCTGAGATGGTTGACTTCCAGTTTCTTGCTGGAGAAGATTTCTTTAGGAGTCTTGTTCTCAAGTACTCTATGTGGAGTATGGTTCTATACATACACTGTTGTTCTAGCAGCTTTCACCCAAAGATGCATAGGAAGATCTTGATCATGAAGCATTGCTCTTGCAGCTTCCATGACAGTTCTATTCTTCCTTTCTACAATCCCATTCTGTTCTGGATTATAAGGAGTGGACAACTCCCTCTTAATCTATGAGTCTTTTCATAACTCTTTGAATTCATTAAATGTGAATTCTCCACCATTATCTGATCGAAAGGTCTTGATCTTCTTGTCTATTTGATTCTCGATCAAGGCTTTGAATTCCTTGAACTTGCTGAATACTTCATCTTTGTTCTTCATGAAGTAAATCCATGCCTTCCTAGAAAATTCATCAATAAAAGAAACATAGTATACATACCCGCTTAGTGAGCTTGATGACATAGGACCGCATACATCGAAGTGGATGATTTCCAAGATTCCTTTTGCTTTGCTTTCACTACTTGGAAATGTCTTCTTTGTATTCTTTCCTTTTGCACATCCTTTGCAAACCCCATCATGTTTTGCTTGAATTTATGGAATACCTTCAACAGCTTTGCTTGCAATTGGTAGTGCTCTGTAATGCACATGTGAAATCCTTCTATTCCAAAGTTCATTTGGCTCTATTGTGTCATGGACCAAGGCTTGTTCTAGATGGCCCTTCAATTTGTATAGACCTCCTTCTTGTTCCCCAATCACTACTGCATCATTAATAGTCTTTCCCTTTGGCCACATGATGACTTGGCCATCTATGAATGCAACCCTCATGCCTTTTTCATCTAATGCAAATATGGAGAGAAGGTTCTTCTTGAGTCCTAGTACAAACAATACATCTTGCATCCTCATAGACTTTCCAAAGTCTATTTTATAAGAAATTCCCCACTACCTTTTATTGGATATTGGTAGTCATCTCCAAGCTTCACCTTGTGAGGTGATTCATGTTCTGAAAGTTTCACAAAGGATTCTTGGAATCCTATCATATGCTTGGAAGCCCCATTGTCTATAAGCCAATCATTGCTTCCATGTGTGATATTTCCCATGAGAGCAGAAATCAAGACATATTATTCATCACTTGAAGAGTCTTCTCTTTCATATATGGTTTTCTTCTTGGATGGTTCATCATCCTCTGCAGCATGAGCATGATGTCTTTTCTTGTTGCCCTTTTTGTTATTTTGTTTTTTAGGACAATCTTTTGCAAAGTGTCCTACTTCATCACAAGTATAACATCTGCCTCTAGAGAAATCTTTTCTAGAGTTAGTTTTAGAAAAATGCTTACCTCTGGAGTGATGAGAACTTCTTTTGGTTTTCTTGAAATGTACTGTGAGAGCTTGATCTTCACTTCCCATCTTCTCTTCTCTGGTTGCTATCCTAGCTTCTTCTTGAGAGCATTCTTCCCATAGTTTGCTGAACTTGACTAACTTCTTTCTGGCACATATCCCTTGAATAAAGGAGTCCCATGATCTAGGGAGACCATTCAAGGTGGTCATTACAATCTCAGAATTTTCCACTTCTTCATCTACTACTTCCAGTTGTTCTTTGATTTGAGAAACTCTTGTGAAGTAAGACTAGATGGTTTCTGCATTCTGAATCTTCACATTCTTCAGTTGGTTTCTCAGATTCATCTTCCGTTTTATGTTCTTCCCTTCAAAAATTTTGGTTAGGGAATCAAACATAGCTTTAGGTGTCTTTAGGGAGGACACCTGTGGTATGAGATGATCCTTGATAGAATCAGCAATGATTCTCTTTTCCATAACCATCTTCTTCTTGTGTAAGGCCTTAGCCTCATCTCCCTCTGGAACTGGAACCTCCTCATGGATGTAGGAGTCCAACTCATTCTCTTCCAGGACCAGGGAGATCATATACTTCCAAGATCAGAAGTTATCATCTCCCTCAAGCTTTTCATCAAGATTGGTATGATGATACATCTTAACTGAGAACCTCAAATGGAAATACAAAAGATTTAGATCTTACCAGGTCAAGATGTTGGATCTGGATTTGGAGCTGAAATCCTGTAGAGCTGGTTTCAGGAGCAAATTAAGGCTTTTCTTTTTCGGAGTTATGTTCGACCAATTGCTTTGAATTTGATCCCTAACTTTGATTTTAGGGAGGAGATCAATCCAGGCCTAGACTCACTGAAAAATTCCTCTTCTGTGAAAAGCCCTAATTTTCGGCAGCAGTGTCGAGTCCAAAACTGAAAAACCTCAGAATTGGATTCTTCTTTGACAGAAATATGTGCCCTAAGGAGGAGAGTTATTCCAACCTTATTTTTCTGAAAAACTGTGGAGAGAGATCCACAAAGTAGGAATCCCTAGTTCTCGCAGCTGCATAGTGTCTTCTTCTCAGGTTACCTCTGATACCATGTTAGATTTTTAACATTAAGCTAGTATAACATTAGGATATTTAACTGAGAGAACAGCAAGCACAAAAATAAAACACAAGAGACAATGAACACAGTGTTTTTCTTCAGGGAAACCATAAATGGAGAAAACCCCGCAACTTCCTCATAGATAGAATCAGCACCAAAAATTAAAACCCCAAAACAGTAAGATGATCTCTCGACAGAAGTAACCTTCTTTCTATCTAGCCCCAGTGTCTTCTCCTTCCTCAAGTATGCACTACACTTGAGTGTGTATGAGTTGTGTATTAAATAGAGAGGCTATCTCTCTATTTATACTAATCTCGACATGACTCAAACCTTACTAGGGCCGACCTCTCTAGGAGAGTCTAATAACCCTAGTGCCCCGAAACTGCAGGAACTTTAACCCTTAGACAATATGAGGTTTACCCACAATGAATTGACATGAATTGTTTACATTATTGATCTTCCCAATCGGAGCATCGGTGCATGACATGACTCAAGTACATTAAAAATACATCCAGGAATAAACATCGGGTTACAATACATAAGAAATACAAGTGAATACATTCCAAAGTTACATATACATCAAAACAGATGTGTCAGATGAAGAATCTGATCAAGAAGTTGATCATCCAAATGATGTAGCAAATCATTTTGAACTTGGTGATCATATTGATGATGAATATATAATTGAAAATGAATTTGATGATGATGCTAATATGAGCGATCCTTTCAACGAAAGTGAGTCTAGAATAGATGATGATATAGATGAAGAAGTTGATGATGATTATATTGATGATGAATAATATAAATCATCGTCATCATGTTCATACTCATTAGAATAATTGCAACCATCATCATCTCCATATTTATGATCATCAATGGTATCATAATCATCATCATCATCTTCATCTTTAATATCATCAATGGTATCATCATCATCATATTCATCATATTAAATGGTATCATCATCATAATCATCATCATCATCATCATCATCATCTTCATCATCGTCATCATCGACATTCTAAACAACCTCATCCTCATCATCAGCCTCATCATCATCAATGTTATAATCATCATCGTCATCAATGTTATCATCATCATCATCATGTTCATACTCATTAGAATAATCATGACCATCATCATCATCATCATCACCATCATCATCTTCATCTTTAATATCATCAATGGTATCATGATCATCATTATCATCATCATCAACAACATCGTCATCATCGTCATCATCGGCATCCTAATCAACCTCATCCGCATCCTCAGCCTCATCGTCGTCAGTGTTATAATCATCAATTTCATCAATGTTATCATCATCATCATCATCACCATAATCATCTTCGTCTTTAATATCATCAATCGTATCATCATCATCATCATCATCATCTTTATCATCATCATCATCGACATCCTAATCAACCTCATCCTCATCACCATCATCGTCAATGTTATAATTATCATCGTCATCAATTTTATCATCATTTTCATCATCATCATCATGTTCATACTCATTAGAATAATCGCAACTATCATCATCTTCATATTTATGATCATCAGTGGTATCATAACAATCATCATCACCATCATCATCTTCATCTTTAATATCATCAATGGTATCATCATCATCGGCGTCATCGTCGTTGTCATCAACATCCTAATCAACCTCATCCTCATCATCGTCAAGGTTATTATCATCTTCATCATCAATGTTATCATCATCATCATCATCATGTTCATCTCCATAATCATCATCATGTTCATACTCATTAGAATAATCATGACCATCATCATCTTCATCTTTATGATCATCAATGGTATCATAATAATAATAATCACCACCATCATCATCTTCATCTTTAAGATCATCAATGGTATCATCATCATCATCAACATCATCGTCATCATCAACATCCTAATCAACCTCATCCTCATCCTCACCCTCATCATCGTTAATGTTATAATCATCATCGTCATCAATGTTATCATCATCATCATCATCATCACCATCATAATCTTCATCTTTAAGATCATCAATGGTATCATCATCATCATCTTCTTCTTCTTCATCTTCATCATCATCATCATCAACATCCTAATCAACATCATATAGATAATAAATATAAAATATAAAATAAAAATATATATAAATATTAAAATAAATAAAATAATACATATAAATAAAATAAATATAAATATTACAATACATACATAAAATAAATATTAAATAAATAAATAAAACATTAAAAAAACAAACAACAATTAAAACTATCCATCTTACCTTCCCCCTATTGCAACAACCAATTTTTACATCTTTCACTTACCTCACCCACGAATTATGCCGGAGGTTGCAGAGTAATTTCCAAGTTTGAAGAGGAGCTTTTTCAGTTAACTCACACACGAACTAGGCCTGCGGTCGCAGAGGAGGTTTGTTTTTTCACTTGCCTTACTCACGAACTAGGCTCGAGGTCGCAAAGGAGGTTTTTCAATTACCTCACCCACAAACTAGGCCAGAGGTCACAGAGGAGGTTCGAAGGTTACTAAGGAGGTTCCAAGGTTGCAAAGGAGCCATTTCTTGTTCGTTCAGTGAACCCCTAGTCCGGGTTCTTCCTATCGGCCACTTTTTATTGGGTGGGCATCGGGCTTCAGCTCAATTTTAATGGTATCCCAGCTTTCGGGGTTTTCTATCTTCAAGGTTTTCCACCCTCTTCATATCCAAAATATACACAAAGGGACATTAGTAGATTGAGATCGAGACCCATAAGAATCAATAAAATCATACGCTAAGGTAGCTTCTGGTATATTATTTTCCCACAGAGATGTCTTCAGTAAGTCATTTGCTTTTAGTTAATCCATTAAATAGTTTTATAGTCAGGGTTTTATTGATAGATAGAGGGTTTCATTCCTGGACTGTGGAACCTTGGAGAGCCCTTGGTCAAGACTTGAAGGGTGTCCTAGCTTGCATATTAGATGCCACTCAAACTTTAGGACCGATGGTTAGCAGATCCCAAAATTTGTAGTGTCATCATATTGACATACTGGAGACCTATATTTACAAAGGTTGTTAGATCATCGCAGGTGGCACAATCCTATCTGGCAAGAAAGTGATGACCTGACTTCCCTCCACCTTCCCTTCACCTTCGTTATGCTCAGGTCAGTATTTCCTTCTGTCATTAATGGAATTCCAATACGATTTATGTACATTATTTATTTAAAGAATAGGTCCTTCTAAAATTCAACCGAGGTATGAAGGTCATTCGCAATGCATGTGTAAGAGCCTCAACTCAATGGATTTTATACCTAGGATTGTATTATTAGTGTCTACTTAGTATGTTCTATAGTTTTCCAGCTCTCATCGGCTTTTCCATTACCTCCTACCCGTCATTTGGCTTTGCCTTCTATAATAATAACAATTCATGGGATTTTTTAGAATAAAAGGATAAATAAAAATGAAAATAAAAAAGTAAATAACTATTTCTAGAGGAGTGTCTAGGAAGTTGCATATATAAGGAAATAAAAAATAACTCTACAGTGTACAAGACATCCAATGAATAAGTAGGCAGTTAAATAATTATGAAGTTTCCTTAAACGGGGTAAAAAAGAATTATTTATGCTAGATCTGTGTCTTAGGTCTGCACAATGTCTAAATATCAAAATGATCTTAGGGTTGTCATAAACGGGGTGACTAATCCTGAATTTCTGAGATCAATAATAATACTCAATGCTCTAAGGTCTGCACATATAACTAAAGCACTAGGTTGTTACACAGAATGGGTAGGAGCGGGTAAATATAAATTAAAGGGGTAATACTTCTAGATAGGTAATACTCGCTAATACCGAAAGAATCCCTTAAGGAGGTCGTATATAACTAATTATGTGAGCTCATTATGTAAGGTAATATTATTCTACCATAAAAAGGTTAATATTATTCTGCCATAAAAGGGTAAGTAACGCCAAAAATTCTTTGAAGATGAGTATCCCAGTTTGAATAACCCTGATAGAATTGGAATAGATGAAACCAACTTGAATAAACATGACATATCATGTTCCTGTACATGATGAAAAACGTATACCTGTGTCATGAGCTCGTCACAGTTGTTTTTAACACCTATACATCCAAGCTTGTGAGGAGAGGAATGCATAGATGTGATTATATATGAAACACCCTGTAACTTGAATTCTTAATTTGAAGAGTAACTATCATGCTAATTAAAATAGTAAATATAACGGTCCTATTCTCTTTGGATTGCAGTTGAGATGAAAGACCCTAGAAGGAGGAAATCCCACCCAGCGCTAAGGGTTAAAGACCCAACGATATCAAACTTGTTTCTAATATATTACTAATACCCAACATTGTACAAATTGCATCACCTAGTTATTTATAGTGAACATATAAACTATCACCTGGTTCTTCATACATATCTAAATTGATCAACTTGAAATAGGAACTCTACCAAGCTTCATACTTTACTCAACCTTATAACCCATCCTAATCTCTTCTACGTCACATAGGGACCTTATAATTCACATAGGGAACTTGTAATTTATCTTGCTTTGAATACTTAACATAGGTAAATGAAGGGTTGGTTGCTTTCCCTAATGAACATATACTACTAGCACCAGGGTTTGATACATACTTAACAAACGCTACTTGACTTACTTGGTTCCAACTGAACACCTAGAAAAAACCATAACTTATTGTGTGATGCAATGACCCTTATTTGTTGCACCTTGAACAACCATTTGATGTCATGTCAATTATCCTTTGGATACTTGAAAATTAATGTATCTGTAGGCTATTTTGAATCTTCAAACATCACAAAATGCATTGTTTGATGATCACTTCGTAGATCTACATCCATATGCTTAGCATTACTTGGATGCCTTCAAGGTGCTATCGTATCCATATTTAATCAGTTTTCATATCAATAAGTTGTCACAACCACATCAGTGAGAAGTCCATAGTTTGGTCACTTTGATCACTATCCAGTTAAGTTGTCAAAACAAATCACTCCCTTTCGCATGTCATTTCAATTTTCTGTCAAATTAATGTGAAGAAGGTCACTTCCTTGTGGTCTTTACTTGTCAACTGCTCAGACTTTCATGTCATAATAATTCAATTGTCTTCAATGCTTTGGTAGCCTTAGAATATCTTAAGGGAAAACCCAATCAGTCTAAGCTTATATTCTTTCCAAAATAACTTCTTAAGAGGACAGGTTCCCCATATTTTCACTGCTAATGTAAGAATTCATTAGGCTGTTCAAATTATGAACTTGATTAGGACTGATATATCTTTTAGCAGGCTTGAGTATGCCTTTGAAAAACCATGATTTGAGAGGACTTTAATGTTGGATCTGCACCTTTTATTCTCACAAAATTTACTACAATTTGTTCCACAACTTAACAAGGGTAATGATGACATATCATCATATCATGGATGTATTGATTACGTTGGTGCAGTTGCTTAATGTTTAAGCATACACGCTTGATACACTTCTTTCATATGTAAAAAAATTTCCATGATCATTCTTTAAGATGTCTTCAAACAATATTCAAATCTTCCACTAAACTTCTTTGTCTAGATTACTTCAAATCTGTCATTGGGTATACTGTTAGGATATTTAGCCACTTAGGAGTTAGTTAAGATCAACTTGTGTAATATATCTGTTAGGTAAAAGTGTGTTTCTTTAGTATCCATTAGTATGCATTTGTAAATATTCTAATCCGACGGTCACGATATGTTCTAGACATAGAGTGATCCGACGGTTCAAATTCTCTTAGATCATACCTACCATTGATCCGTGGCTTAACACCTGATTGGTCCATGATCTCTATTTAAAAAGCATGGAGGGTCCTTGGCTAGTTGATCAATTATGAGAAGCTCATGTAACTTTCTTTCTTTTGCATAATAAATTGCTCCAAGTAGCTATTTGGCTGGGGCTGTGGATTGTTTCCCTCTCGAGGGTTTTAACCACGTGACAAACATCGGTGTGTTGATCTATGATCTATTTGTGTGAAGCGGTTGCTCAAGGTGTTCGGTCTTTTGGGAGTACCCTATGTACCCGAACATGGTATCGGAGCGTTTATGAAGAGCCGCTTTTGGTTTTAATCAAGATCTGGAACCGGTGTTGCTGAAACTTTGAAAGGGTTTTTGGTTCTGGATTTTTTGTGCATTTGTGGCCTGTGGAAGCTGTTACATTGCATCCAGAGCATCATTTCCATTAGAAAATAGTTTTCGTTTCATCAAAAACTGTTTCCGTTTGTTCCAGAAACACCTATTTCGGAAAATCTGAAGGTATAATGTTACAGTGACGGATTTGTTTTATTTTTTAAATCTCTCATATTTTATCAGTTTTATTATTAGATTTTTATTGTTTTAGTCTTGGAATTTTTCCTTCCCTCGCTGCGTATGCTCTTTGCCATGCACCTTGCGCAATCGTGGCGAATCAGAAAAAGTAAGGGAAAGTTTTTTTTTTCTTGTCTTCTCGGCTGTGTATGTTCTTTGTCGTGCACCTTGTGCGATCACGGTAAATCAGAAACAACAAGAAACTTGGAAACGTAGACTTTCTGGGTAAGCTAACCAAGATCTAACCCCATTATGTGGAAAAAAAAATCGTTTTTTTTTGTGATTTGCAGAAAAAAAAAAGGCAAGCACAGAGAACGAGAGAGAAGAGTAAACAAAAAAAAAAAGTCCCCTTCCTCTTTCCATTCGTTTACATGTCTTTTAAACTTATCTCACTTGGTCCAAAGTTGCTTTATTCCTTAATAGGTCTCTATTTTCAAGTTACTTTATTGTAAAAGTGCATCTCACATAAAA
>LPNX010983004.1:1285907-1314581 GCA_001517045.1 Pseudotsuga menziesii | reverse complement strand
TGATCTTGGGAAGAGGGGGGTTCTTTTTTTTAGTTGGTCAAGTTAATATCTGCCACGTCACTATTGGAGACATCTTCAACATTTTATTTGATCAAGCATAACTTCATCATCCATAATCAATTTTCAATGCCATTTTTTATCAAACCGCATATTTTTTCGAGCTCTTTGCATCTAGACAGTTATTTTTTGTTCTTTTAGCCATTAATTTATAGCATGACCACCCCTTGTGATATTATACTTACAAGTTCTAACTATTTCTCATGGAAATCTCGTATGGAGGATTTTCTACGAAGTAGGAAACCTTTTAGGATAACCTCAGGGAAAGAAATAGAACCCACTAATGATGATAAGAAAATTAAATGGGAAAATAGATGTGATGAAGCTCGTGGATTGATTGGGATGCTAATCTCTACTGATTTGCGATTCCACATATCTGGAATTGATGGATCTGATCAAGCTTGGGAAAAGTTGGAATCTGTGTTTTGTAAACACAATGAAATTCGGGGTCATCAACTTGAGAATGAGTTGACTTCCTTGTTTCCAAATGATTTTTCATGCATTCAAGACTATTTATCTAAGTATAAAACACTTAGACTCTTATATGTAGAATGCAAGATTAAGAAAGAAGACAAACAATGTATTTATCATATTCTTTCCAAACTTGGACCTGCATATTCTGTTTTTGCATATACATTATACTCCATAAAAGAATCATTGACTGCAGCTAGCTATCAAGAGCCTAGTCTTAAATCCTTTTGTGATTCCCTAATTAGAGAGCAATATAATCTCATTCCTTGGAATAATTAACAATGCAGATAAATCTGGGAAAGCCTTATTGTCCCAACAGAAAGAAAAGTCCAAGCCTCCCAAGAAATAGAATTTTTGCAATAATAAGCCAAATAATAAGGGTCCCAAACCCTCTCAGTCAGTTCCTTCTTTAAAAAATTACAAAGGATCCAAGCCAATAGGAAAGAAGATTGGGATTCATTGCAATTTTTGTGGGAAAGATAATCATGATGAATCTAAGTGTTTCAAGAAGATGGCAGCCTTGGAAGCAGCAATGAAGAAGCACCACATCAGCCTAGATTCGTCTTTAGAATCTACCTCTCATGGACATGCACTTTGTTCTTCTGGTTACTTGTATACTGCATCATCTTATTCTAGTTCAATTGAATGGCTCATTGATTATGGAGCATCTTATCATATGGCTAAGGATCAAGCCATCTTTTCCACTATGCATGAATGTAATGCCAAGCAAATATTTGTTGGTGATGATAGATCTCTAAGAGTTGTAGAATCTGGAACAGTTCTAGTAGAAAATGATCATTTCAGTGATGTACTATGTGTTCCAAAATTTTCCTTCAATTTGTTATCAGTCTATCAAATTACTCATTCGGGTGAAGGTAAAACTGTGACGTTTACACCTCACCAAGTTGTAATCAAGGATTTTAAAAATCCTCAAAATGTCCTTGCTACTGGAACTATTGATGATATTACCATGTTGTACAAATTTAACAACTTTGGGTCATCACCTTTTCCTTCAGTTTTTGCTGCTCATAGTGATAACTTGAGAAAACTTTGGCATGAGCGATTTGGTCACTTAAATTATCACTCATTGCAACAACTATGTAAATACAATATGGTGACTAGTCTTCCGATGGTATCTTGCAAGGATAGTGTTTGTTCTGGTTGTGTACTCGAAAAACATCATCGGGACAGTTTTGACAAATGTGCCTCTTGGCACACCTTGTTTCCCTTAGAGCTTGTGCATAGTGACTTGTGTGGCCCTCTTCCATCTGCATCCTTTTTTGGTTTCAAATAATTTTTAACTTTCATTGATGACTACTCCAGACGCACTTGGGTTTACTTCCTAAAACTTAAGAGCGAAGTATTTAACATGTTCTTGGCCTACAAGGCCCTTGTTGAAAAACAATCTGGTTACCAAATTATTAAGTTAAGATCTGACAGTGGAGGAGGATATGTTAACAACAAGTACACTACTTTCTACACTGAACAAGGAATCCAACAACAACACACTTTTCCATATACACCACAACAAAATGGTGTAGCTGAACGGAAGAACCACACTTTAAAAGAAATGGCTAATTGTATGATCCAATCTAAGGGACTAAGTCTTCAATATTGGGCTAAGGCCATAAATTGTAAAAATTACATAGTTAATCACACACCCACTAAAGTTTTACAAGGTATAACACCGAAAAAAGCATGGAGTAACATTAAACCAGATGTAAGTCACTTTCGTGTGTTTGGTTGTGAATCATGGGCTCACATTTCGGATGAAAAACGGAAAGCATTGCAGCCTAAAAGTGAAAAGTGTATATTTGTTGGATATTCAGAAGATGTAAAAGGTTATAGACTTCTTTAGCCACATTCTTGTGATATAATCATTAGAAGAGATGTTAAATTTGATGAAAATCTCTTGTCCTGCGAGCCTAACTTGGCGAATGTGCCATCTTTGTCCTGCGAGCCTGATTCGGTGATTGTGCCTTCTTCTTCTTCTTCCAAATTCCTTGACAGGTTTCCAACTCCAGTTTCTAATGATGATAGCGAAGATGAAAATCCACCTCCGCTTGCTCATGTTCCTCCAATTGCACCAGCACCAATACTTCCTCAATGGGCCCATTCAACATATGAAGCAGCTGGTGATCTTGCCGGTGATCCTAGAGATCAACATCGAACACGTTATCAGTTTCAGTGAGCCTCTTCTCTTTTGGCTCAAGTTTCTGAGAATCATGATCCAGAAACTTTTGTAGAAGCTTCAGGAAATCCAAATTGGGATGCAGCTATGGATGAATAATATCATTCCTTAATGGCGAACAATACTTGGGATCTTGTTCGTCTTCTAAAAGGAAGAAAACTTGTCAGATGTAAATGGGTCTATAGAACTAAGTATGGATCAGATGGAAGTATTGATAAACTTAAGGTAAGGTTATTTGCCAAAGCTTTTTCCCAAGTTTAAGGGATTGACTACAATGAAACCTTTGCTCCTGTCACAAAATTGAATTCCATCTGCCTTGTTCTTTCCCTTGCAGCCTTACATAACTGGGAACTCCATCAAATGGATGTCAAGTCTGCCTTTTTACATGGTGATTTACAGGAGGAAATTTACATGGAACAACCTCCTGGATATGTTCAGGATAACTCTAGCCTTGTCTATCTCCTTAAGAAATCCTTATATGGCCTTAAGCAAGCTCTTAGAGCTTGGTATGCCAAAATGGATAGCTTTCTCCTTGACACTGGTTTTTCTAGATGCCATTGTGACCCCAATGTCTATACCAAGAAAGGAGAAAACCATTTCATCATACTTTTTCTTTATGTTGATGATCTTATCCTTACTGGTAGTGACCCTAAACTTATAACCCAAGCGAAATCCAGTCTTAAACAAAATTTTGAAATGTCAAACTTAGGACATTTGCATTATTTTCTTGGTCTCCAAGTCTTGCAAACCAAAGAAGGAATCTTTATTTCTGTATCTAAGTATGCTTGTGACCTTCTTCGTCGCTTCCACATGGAATATTTTAAACCAACCCCTTTTCCCTTTCAGTCTGGAGTCAAAATTTTTGCCACTTGTACTTCCCCTAAAGTAGATGCCACCTTGAATTGTCAGCTTGTTGGTAGTCTTTTATACTTGACTCATTCCATTCCTGAACTTTCCTTTGTCGTTGGTCATGTTTCCCGTTATATGCAAACTCCTCATGAAAGTCATTGAAAAGCAGAAAAAAGAATACTTCGATATATTTGAGGTACAATTCAGTTTGGGATTCATTACAGTACAGGAGGGAAAACTTTGTTGGTTGGTTTCATTGATTCAGATTGGGCCGAAAATCTTGATGATCAAAAGTCTACTGCAAGTTATATTTTTAGTCTGGGATCTGGACCTGTCACTTGGGCTTGTAAGAAACAACAAGCTCTTGCTCTTTCTTCAGCAGAAGCAGAATATCAAGCCACAGTTAATTCCAGTCAGGAAGCTTTATGTCTTCGACAGATCCTTTCAAAGTTTGGATTCAAGCAGCAGCAACCTACTCCACTTTGGTGCGACAATCAAAGTGCCATCAAGCTTGCCAAAGATCCAGTTCTACATCAGCGCAGCAAACACATTGAGCTACACATGCACTTCATCAGAAATCATGTTCATGATCATGTTATTGAAGTGCTCTATTTCCCTATAGATTATTAAGTTGTAGACATCTTCACCAAGTCTCTTACAGAAGCGAAGTTTTCTAAACTTCGGTCTATGTTAGGAGTTCAGGAATGTGTCCTTAAGGGGGGATAGGATCTACTGCCTCCTTCCTTCTCCTAATAGTGTCACTTTTGTAAATCCTTCAATCCTATCCCAAGTTGTTCTTAAGGGGGGATGTTAGGATATTTAGACACTTGAGATTTAGTTAAGATCAACTTGTGTAATATATCTATTAGGTAAAAGTGTGTTTCTTTAGTATGCATTAGTATGCATTTGTAAATATTCTAATCTGACGGTCATGATATGTTGTAGACATAGAGTGATCCGACGGTTCAACTTCTCTTAGATCATACCTACCATTGATTCGTGGCTTAACACCCGATTGGTCCATGATCTCTATTTAAAGAGCATGGAGGGTCCTTGGCTAGTTGATCGATTATGAGAAGCTCATGTAACTTTCTTTCTTTTGCATAATAAATTGCTCCAAGTAACTATTTGGTTGGGGTCATGGACTGTTTCCCTCTCGAGGGTTTTGACTATGTGACAAACATCGGTGTGTTGATCTACGATATATTTGTGTGAAGTGGTTGCTCAAGGTGTTCGGTCTTTTGGGAGTACCTTGTGTACCCGAACATATACTATGTGTCTGCACAACAGTATGCAGTACTTAACTTGTCTCATAGATGGTCCCTTATCAATTATTCTTCAAGTTTCTCCATATGTTCATCCAGACATGCTCTCAAGTCTTCATGTGATTTCCAGGATTTGTCTTCATACAATGATAAAAATATCGATAACCAGCTCTATATAAGTCATATAATCAACAACAAGTGTTTTTGAGGTCATTCTTGTTAATTATATCAAAAGCTAGAAGAAGTCATTTTAAGAATGGTGTAGTTATCATAAAGGTAAACATGCATCAAGGAAACCCCTTCAACTATCATCATATCACATGAGATTTTTTTTTTTCCCTTATCACCATGCTAGTTGTGATCATGGTTAAGTGTATCCTTAAACACCTTCAACATACTGTGCACCTATAACCCAACATACTGTAAACACTATGTTGGGATATTGTAAATACCATGTGGGAGTATTGTAAATATTGTGCGGGTATATTTTAAACACTGTGATATTTGAAGATGGTATCATGCTTATTATATTGTTTCAGGGGGGTACTCACAACACACCTGCAGCTTCTGGTCAGGTAAGCATGATTGTCATATTAACACTAATGTTTTTCTTCATTAATCATGTTTATTAGACATGGCTCAATTTTTAGTTTTCAATATGAAATTGTGTTGCTTCATGTATTGTGGCAGGATGACTGTGGTAAATCCCCATTGGTGTCCCATCAGGTAAACGTTAGCCTAATAGTACCTAAACATGATTAAAGTAATTTTTTTTAAATGCATGTTATTTTCTTTTCACATGAATTTTTGTAATGATAAAAATAAATTAACTTCTTTTATTGATT
The DNA here is from genome assembly GCA_001517045.1 of Pseudotsuga menziesii. Lineage (NCBI taxonomy): Eukaryota > Viridiplantae > Streptophyta > Pinopsida > Pinales > Pinaceae > Pseudotsuga > Pseudotsuga menziesii. Next base: position 1,308,903 of record LPNX010983004.1, on the reverse strand, counting down.
GATGTTTGTAGAGAACACCACATCACAATGATGAGGTGGTCACTGAGGAAGATATATTTTATTCGACTAAATCAATGGGAACTGTGAAGAAGGCTTTGAAAAATCCCAATCAAGAACTTCTTACACTGATAAAGATCAGACCCATGGCCGAAGAAATAAAAGCAAGAATTTTTTACTTGAGGAAAACAATAGTACAATACGGGGTAAGTGGCATTTCTGAAAGATTATAGGAACTATGAGACAGATATTCATTTATGTTAATTTACTTCTCTATTTTTGATATGATCTAATCAATTAAAGTTTTCTTTTTTGTAGGAATTTTTGGAGACAACACCTATGCATAAAGTACAGTATGTAGATGTCGGTATTGGTAGTAGAGATGGTTTAACACACCATAAATATACCATACCAATGAGGCTATTTGACTCTCCTGGCTAGCAATTCCATTTAGATGCTACTACCTCACCGAATGTTGGAGATTAGGAGTGCCCTTCACCCAATACTACTTCACAGGATGTTAGAGAGGATAGTAGCATCAAATGTGAAAGTTTTTATCCTAGACCAGTACGTGTGGTTATCAAGGGATCATTTCCTATTACATTCTCGGCGGACAAGGAATATGCTCCAATCAAGATACCAAAGATTGTAGGTATTATTTAATTGATTCAGTTTTTTTTCATGTAATTCAAAGCCACATACCTAAAATTATTTTTAATTAATGATCATATTGTTTTGCAGGAAATAATGTTTTTTATAAGAACATGCATGAGAAGGATTTGGAGATTTTTGGGCCCACCATTCGTACACGTGGAATTCCCAAAATGAAAAATTGAAAGATGATTTGATGAACCACATGGTTAACTTGTTTGGTGATACCTTCAACAAAAAAGGTGTCACCGCAGCAGCTGGCTTAAATTTGAAATATGTCGGGGCATATTATAGGGACAATTTACGAATTAACACCAAGTATGAGCGTCCTCTGATAGTTCCAAAGAACAAGTGGAAGGCGCTCATGGATGATGCAAAGGAGAAGGCATTGAGAAAACAAGGAAAGACTCGGCCAATCAGTTCAAGAAGCTATGTCACATATCATATTTTCAATGAAAAATGTTCAATATTATTTTCTTACTTTTAAAAATATTTTAGTTGTGATATCTAACATATTTGAAACCTTTCATAGGCTCCCCGACACATCTAAAGCAACAAAGGAAAGGGTATAAAAACATGGTCAGCACAAACTGGGCCAGGGTGGATATCAAAAACTAAGAGCACGAATTGTAAGAAACAAATGACCATTATTTGTAACCAAATTTTTTATAACTATAGCGTTAAAATAATTTATTTATCATTGTAGTGAACAAATAATTTTTATGGTGTTATGCATTGCAGGGAAATTCTTTCCAAGAAGAAACCAATTAAGAAGACTTGAGTCTCGGATTCAAGTTTGGTTTTCAACATGTGTTGGAACATCGAAAAAGCTTGGGGAAAACCCCAATTTCCCCATTGATGCACACAGAGGTAAATAAAACCATCTGTGTATGTTCAATTTGCTCACATTACTTTGGACTTGAATTTTGTGTTATGTCAAATTTGTATATGTGAAAAATAAATATTTTTTTTTGGTTTTCAGAGTGAGAGAGACAAAAGCAGTGATTGTAGCGGAACCAAACAAGTACCAGATGATGGTGGGGAGATGCCTCATGTTGGTGGCAAGAATCCTAGCCATGATTCAGGTATGTAAGCTATAAAATAGAAGTATTTATTCTGATTTCAAATATATAATTGATGATGTGTAGTAATAAATTTTCTTCTATGAATGGTAGAGCATGTACCTACTCATGCTCAAATGGAATAGGAACGAATGGAAAAACCAATGAACACTCTAACTATCTCATCTAGTTAGCCAATAGGTAAAGATCATTGTAATGATCTTAGAAATAATAATGCCCCTCACCAACGACCTCCATGCCCTACTATTCAATGTACCGGAAGTATGGTACGGGAGATAATGCCCACACAATCAATAGAAAGAGAGGGAACAACAATTTCAACGTTAAATGAAAACAAATTAGATGCCCCCATCTTGGACTTTACGAAAAAAAAACAAAACACAAAAAATGTAGTTTTATACATTTAAGATTTGTATCTATATTAGTTTGTGCATAGATTATTTTTTATAATGTGTGACATCTTCCGAAGACTATGGTTATCCTCAAGGGGTTGGCTACCCCTTCCTGAGTTAACCTGAGGAATATGAAATGACCACATGAGATTCCTTATCCAGTGATGATTATTATGAGATTCCACTCTTTGCATGAGACACATGAGATGTACGGCCACATGATATCTGGGCAGGAAACCTACCCTCATGTTGACTTGATGTGCATGGGCCTAGTATGATGTCATTTTGTGTTGTTATGTTACGTTGACTTTCATGTTTACTTGTATGTGATGTTTATCCTTGTGATGACTTGTGATTCACCCTTGCATGGTAATGTTGAGCTATACAACCCTTAAATTTTGACGTCCAGCTTGTTGATGACTAGTGTGACCGCTTAGGGGGGTTTTCCACCCTTGTGTTGACTCTAAGAGCCCTCCTTAGGTTCCATCCACCATAGCACTACCATATGTGACTTTTTTGGAGTACTTTGTTGTCATTTTTTATTGAGAGTTAGTCATACTGTTGTGCTACTACTGTTTTTTATTTGTGAGGGTTGGATGATATATTTTAGGATCTTTTTTGGTTCTGGGTTCTCTCCTTTCACAGGTATGTTTTTCTAGTTCAGTAGCATACAAGTAACCTAACACTAAGATGTTGAGGTATTTTTAGAAGCATTTTTTCTGAGGATAAGGGAGCTCTGCCCTAACATCTTGTTTTGATTTATCTTATGTTGAGCCTATAATTGGGTTAGATATGATATATCATGCTACTGTTATGTATTGTTGTCTTTCATTATCAAGTTATATCTAATATAGATCGCTACTTTTATTACTGTTATTGGTTGAAGTACTTTAATGGTTATTGTAACTCGTTGTTTTTGGGACATGTTGGACATGAAGGATATTGAGGTATGGTTTTTCTATGTTGGACATGCTTATCTCATAGTTTCAGCTTCGAGTTTGAATATTTGGGAAAAATAATTATAAAATACAAATGAGCTGAATCTACCTGACAGTTTGCATCTTTTCTCAAAATGAGCTGAGATGTGCATTAGTACATATTTATGGATCTTGTGTCTTTGGAGTGGCGCTTGTGTAGTCCAGTGAATTGACCCTAGTTAGTTTGCTTTCATTTATTAATTTGTTTTACTTTCCTATCAATTGATTGAGTTGTGAATGCTTTGTTCTTGTGTAGGATATAGCAAGATACTTTGACTTGTTAGTTGTTACTTGTTCTTGCTCAGTTTCTAATGGTTTGGAGGTTTTTATTAATTTTTTTTTCGCTCGGCAATTGTTTGGGGTTTGGGATGAGTGAGAGAGCCTCCCTTGTCACACTTAGGCCCTCAAATTTGGGGTGGATTTGTAAAGTGTGAGCCTATGGCTAGGTGGAAAACCTCTAGAGGAGAGTCATTCTGCAAATTTGATCCCAAAATAAGTATTTTCTCCTATGATGTTGATGCGAATGCACCCTTAATTCCCTATTCCTCTTTATTTCCACAAGACATCATCCAAGTTGGTTTTGGTGTACATCCTATTACTACCTATATTGCATGGGTTTCCACCAAGGAGTTATGAATATTTCTGGGAATAAAAGAAACATGTAGCATCATTCTAGGAATTAATTTCTCAAATCTCAGCAACCCAATGTGTGTGAAATAGAAGTAATGAGTATGATCCCTCAAGTCTGGGAAAACCTGGGTGTGAAAGAAACCTCAATTCTCCATGATTGTGTATCTAATCCGCAATGAAGAGCGCCATTTTGAAATCTAGGTCAATTACAGTTTCGAGGAGGACATCAGTTTTGAGGACGACATTTAGTCTCTAATACTCGTTTCCTACCAGCATCATTGTAACATCCAAGAGGTATGCCTAGATTTTAAGTACAATCTTTGTTGTGAATTCTAGGGTAAAATATCTAGTCTCAAATAGATCACTAACCTTCATATGTTACCCACCAACATTGAATTCTGATACTTGTGTGGAGCATGCATGGACACTTATATAGACCTGCATGGAAGTTCTACACTATGCACACTTGCTAAATACTAGTGTCTCTCTTATCTGGTGGTGCACCCCCTATAAAATGTGGTCCCTCTCACCATTAGCTAGTCTCAAACAACTCACCAACCTACTAGTATCTGGCACCACTGAAGAAACTGCTAGATGCAGCAAGTTCCTTATTAGTTGAGTGCATGTGAACATCTTGTGGTAGAAATCTACATTTGTGAGATATTACTTTTCATTGATTATGAAGATATATGTGAGACAAATTAAATAGCTTGAGATAAAATAGACCAACAAGGTTTGAGGGGGAGCAATTATTCTACATATTGATAGGGGGAGCAGTATGGTTAGATAAAGAAAAGAAAATAAAGTGAAGCAGTATTGTGATGTTGTCATTGATGCATGCTTACCTTTTATGAATTTACTAGATGATTGTTGATACATTAATTATGCGGGCATGTCCTTAGATGTCACGAGCATGTCCTGCACTTGAGAGTAAAAATGCCCTCATCTAGTTAAAAATTCATATAGGGAAATAGAAAAATAAAAATTTCCACAGGGAAATAGAGTAAAAATGCCCGCAGCTAGTTAAATATGCCCACATTTAAGTTTCTTAATACACTTACATCAATTCTCCAATTTGGATAAGCAATTGATTTGGAAAAATATCTGCAGCCTGTTGAGAAATTCCCTACAACTAGTTTGTAAATGCTCATTGTACTGATAAAATTCCCACGCTACCTTATAAAATTCCCACATGTGTCAAACATATGCACACATGTCCAGACAAATGCCCGCATAAATGCACAAAAGGTTGAAACATTCTTGCAGGCAACCATAACAATAGATGAAGTAAAATGCATGAATAAATTAGGTACAATATGGTTTTAGAAATCTATAGTTGTGAGATATTACTTTTCCTCGATTCTGAAGATATATGTGAGACAAATTAAATATCTTGAGATGAATAGGCCAACAAGGTTTCAGGGGGAGCAGTATGATTAGATAAAGAAAAGAAAATAAAGTGAAGCAACATTGTGATGTTGTCATTGATGCATGCTTACCTTTTATGAATTTACTAGACGACTATTGATATATTCATTATGTGGGCATGTCCTTAGATGTCATGGGAATTTCAATGATAAAGTTAAATACTTGACAGGTACATCTAAAGTAAAGTTTTTATGGGAAGCCTAAGCCTATAAAGATATTCTTCAACTATATTGTAATACCACTCAGATGTAGATGAATTTTCATAAGTCCATCATTTGTTTCAATTGTATGTTTGATCATGGCATCATAGGTGCACAAAAAATGCCCACAGCTAGTTAAATATGCCCACATTTAAGTTGTAGAATACATTTACATCAATTCTCCAAATTGGATAAGCAGTTGATTTGGAAAAATGTTCGCATCCTGTTAAGAAATACCCGCAACCAGTTTGAAAATTCCCGTTGGACTAATAAAATGCCCGTAGGCATCAAAAAAATGCACGCATGTCCAGAAAAATGCCCTAAAAAATGCACAAAAATTTTAATATAGTTAGATAAAGAAAAGGAAGTAAAGTGAAGCGGCATTGTGATGTTTTCATTGATGCATGCTTACCTTTCATGAATTTACTAGATGACTGTTGATAATTTCATTATGCATGCATGTCCTTACATATCACGGGAATATAGTCTTCATGTGTGGGTGCTTGCATACTTATGCGGGCATGTCCTTACATGTCACGGGAATTTCAATGATCTACTAGCATTTCAAGGATTTGCCTGCGGGAATCTTTCGACCTCTATTTCACGCATTTTGGGGTTCGGAGGCCATTTATCTATTACCCTATGGGCATGTTTAACTAGCTATCGGCATTTTATCTTAGTCTTGCATGCATAATGCAATACTTGCGGGTATTATGTACATTAAGTGCAGGCTTTAAATGTCTTCAAAATATTTCACTAACTCATAGTTATACCTGGAAGCAGGGTTGATAGGGTAGCAATATCGTTAGATAAAGAAAAGGAAATAAAGTGAAGCAGCATTGTGTTGTTTTCATTGATGCATGCTTACCTTTTATGAATTTACTAGATGACTGTTGATACATTCTTTATGCAGCCATGTCCTTACATGTCACAGGAATATAGTCTTCATGTGTGGGTGCTTGCATACTTATGTGGGCATGTCCTTACATGTCACGTGAAGTTGACTTACCGAAGACATATCTGTGGGAAAAAAATATACTTATACTGGATCTAGTATTGGTTTTTAACCACCTAGTCCTAAAGCTTCCTTACCCTACGCTTTTCTTGATGCCTTAGTGACCTTCACCTTTGCCTATGGGTCTCGGTCTCAATCTTCCAATGTACCTCTACGTAGCTTTTGGAGATGATGGGGGTGGACATCCTTGAGGATAGAAAACCCCCAAATATGGGATACCATTAAAATTCAGATGAAGCTCGACACCCTCCCAATAAAAAGCATCTTGTAGGAAGAAATTGTACTATAAAAATTGAGTCAAACAATAAATTGATCTATGTCTGGTGTAGCTTAAGGGTTTCTCCGCGCTCACAAGCTATATTTTTTGTTGTGTCAAGGAAGGAGTTCACTGAACGAACAAGAGTTGCCTCCTCTACAACCTTCGAACCTCCTTTGTGACCTTGGGCCTAGTTCGTGGGTCAAGTAATTGAAAAACCTCCTCCGCAACCTTGGAAACTCCTTTGTGACCTCGGGCCTAGCTTGTGGGTTAGGTAAGTGAAAGATGTAAAATTTTGTTGTCGTGAGAAGGGGAAGGTAAGATGGATAGTTTTAATTGTTTCTTGTTTTTTTAATGTTTATTAATTATCGTTGTCGCCATAGTCAGTAGGATTATCATGATCATTTTCTTTATGGCCATCATCGTCATCATAGAGAACATCATCATCAATAGACCCTTTCTTGAAAACAATTTGTCATGTGAGTGTAATATGGTGACCATTTTGAAGTTTGACAAATAGAGGATGCTTAATAAAGACCATCTCGTGGTTATTATTTCCTATGCCATTGTCAAAGGCCATAATACAACATGAAAAACCAAAATAGTGGGTGAAGGTATGAAGGTATTGTGAACTAGGGTGGTTTATTTTTGTTTTTGGGAGCTATAAGTATGGGAGGGATTTATTTTTTGTGCCTGGGGATACATACACTATGAAGAAGACTTTTAGCATATTTAAAGGGAGCACAATATGAGTATTGATGTTTTATCCAAGGAAGCACTTTCACTTGAGATGGGAAGACTCTCCTATATTGAGATGTTGGATGGAGAGTTTATTGGGAGCGATACCATCCTGTTCTTTTAAGTTATGTTATTCAACATAATTGATGTGGCTTACTCGTCCTTCTTATAAAATATTTAAGTTTTTTTTATCCTTTGACTATGCTGTACTGATTTCTCCTTTGGATGAGTTGTTTTCATGGCATATAAATTCCTTACTTCGGGGGGGGGATTCTCACTTTATTCCCTAGGTGCTTCCTTGGATAAGCCTTCAAGGCTCATTATGTACTTATTTTGAGTGCGTGGAATGTATTTTTGGTGTTGGATTGAGGCTTGCTTTTGTAGACCCTTTGATGATGGGATGTAGGATATGTTTTTTACATATACTGGGTACTTTGTACTGACAGAAGTATAAGATATAATATATTTATGAAATTATTAAAACCAAATCAAAATGTAATTTTGAAGTTATAGGAAGTGTTTGTTGTTTTTGTGGAAATTGAACCTAGTGATAGATTAATTTTACTCACAACAATTAACAATTGATCATGCAAAATCACTCACAAAAGAGACTAAAATTGGAGCTGAACACTAAACTATATTAACTCAGTGTAAAATAGCCAACCATGTAATAAAATAGGATCTTGAATAAATAGAATACATCAAGTATTTGAATGCATGAGGATCAAAACAAATCTAGCATAAAGCAGGCTTACTAAAAATAAGCAAATCCCCCATAGGTGTAAAAAGTTGATCCCAAATCTGTCATGGAGCTCACGAATTGGAAAAATGGCTTAGGAAAGATAAAGAATGGTGGAATGGAAGCTCATACATGCTTTTGCATGGAGAAAAGAGAGGAGGATGTGTAGGACAAAAAACTAGTCAACCTCACCTAGTCTAACTTTTCCTTTTGCCTTAAAACACTGAAAAAGCAGGGAATAAAGCAGAAAAAGAAGAAGGGTGCCTAGGAGGCCAGGAATAAAGCAGATTTGATTCCTTTGGCTTTCCCATGTGCTACATGAGTCAAATAATGAAATTTTTACCACTATGGATAGGTAAAATACAACTTGCACAAGGTGGGATACATGAACTAGGCTAATAAGACAAAAATAATTAAATTAATGTCTAAATGGGTAAACTATGGGTTGATTATTCTAACATCCCCCCTTAATCCTGACTTATGAGTAATATATCAGAAAATTATAGGGCCTAGCAACAAGGCTTAGTCACCCTTTACATACTGCATGTCCATTTAAACAAGGAAAGAGGCAAAACCAACTTGGGAAAATCCTCCCTTAAACATGGACTGTAAAACAAAATTTTGGAATCTTGTCTTCACTCATGCTTCACAGCATGATCAGCAATCCCCAGTAGTGATTTGAGATTGCTGAAGGTCTTCTCACAAAATTATTTGGTGAAGATATCAGCTACTTGTTCTGAAGATGAACAGAAGAGTAGGTGAATGGTGCCATCATGCACAATCTCTCTGATGTAGTGCATATGGATCTCAGTGTGTCTGGTTCTCTGCTTCTGAACTGGATCTTTGCAGATTCGAATGGTACTCTGGTTATCACAGTAGATGGTATTTGAGTACTCTGGTTCGAAGCCACGCTCTCCAAGTAAACCCTGCAACCATAAACATTGAGTTGTTGCATTAACAACTCCTCTGTACTATGCTTCTGTAGATGAGAGTGCAATGGCACTCTATTTCTTACTTGACCAGCTGATTGTCCCTTCTACAAGCATGAACACATATCCTGATGTGTACTTTCTGTCTGTGCTATCACCCGCCCAATCACTGTCAGTAAATCCAATCAAATCAAGATCAGATTTTGCTTTATAGAAGATCCCATGTGTCCTTGTTCCCTGAACAAAGTTAAGGATCCTTTTGGATGCTTTCCAATGGATCTCCTGAGGATGATCCATGTATCTAGAAGCCACACTTACTGCATAAAAAATATCAGGTCTAGTATGTGTCAGATACAACAAACATCCAATCAATTGCCTATACAATGTATTGTTTACCATAGGTGAAGAATCAGCTTCTTCCAGCTTCACTCCTGAAAGGAAAGGAGTTTTGCTTGCTTTTCAATCCTTCATTTTGAATTTGTTCAGAAATTCCAAGGCATATTTGGACTGGTGCACCTTGATTCCAGCTTTTTTTTGAGCAATCTCAAGCCCTAAAAATTGACTTAAGAGTCCCAAATCTGTCATGGAGAAGGCTTGGTTCATAGCTCCTTTTAAGGAAGCAATCTCAGCCTTTGAGATTCCTGTAATGAGGAGGTCATCACAATATAACACAATGATAATTAATGAACCATTAACTAACTTCAAATATACATTTGGATCTGATTTGCACCGAACAAAATTCAATGATAGCAAGAAGCTATCGATCTTGGCATACCAAGCCCTGGGGGCTTGCTTTAGCCCATACAATGACTTTCTCAACCTGCACACAAGAGAAGGGTTAGTAGAAAAACATTGAGGCTGCTACATATATATCTCTTCAGTGATATCTCCATTTAGGAAGGCACATTTTACATCCATGTGATGTACCTCCCATTGCCTTGAGGCTGCAATGGCTAAGGCTATCCTGATGGAATCCATCTTTGCCACTAGGGAAAAGGTCTCATTGTAATCTATGCCATGAACCTATGAGTATACCTTGGCTACCAATCTTGCATTTTACTTCAGTGGTGAACCATCAGCAGCAAATTTGGTCTTATAGACCCACTTACACTGGACTAACTTTCTTCTTGGAGGAAGATCCACTAGCTCCCATGTGTTGCTCTTCTGGAGTGAGCTGAACTCCTCCTTCGTGGCTGTTTGCCATCTTGGATCTCATGCTGCTTCTTCATATGTTTGAGGATCAGACTCCACCATAAAATAGCATTTTTCAGTAAACATAGGATCCTTAATGCACAGACCACTCTCAAATTGAGATCTAGTCCTCCTTGGGTCATTGGGATCCCCAGCTAGCTCTCCTGCTGCATGTAGTGTCTTGGCTTCCCATTTTGTCCTTGTAGGGCTGTTAGGGTCTGAAATAAACTCATATCCATTAGACAAATCAGAATCAGCATGTTCAACAAACTCTTTACTTACTTCTTGAGGTTCAGGTGGTGAAGAGGCTTCACCAACTTCCACTGCTGCAAGGGGTTCTTCTTCAAACTGAACACACCTTTCGATGAAGGATTTATTTGTGCTAAAATTTATTAGTTTTTACCCTTTTGAATATTTATAGTATCCAACAAAAATACACTCTTGGCTGTGGGGCTGCAAAGCCTTCCTCTTCTCTATTGGAATTCTAGCCCAAGCCTTTGAGCCAAAAATCCTGAAATGGGTCACATATGGCTTGTGCCCACTCCATGCTTCGAAGGGAGTCATACCATCAAGCTGTTTGTGAGGCACCCTATTCTGGATATAGGCTGCATAGTTGATAGCTTCGGCCTAGTACTTTGGTGGAAAATTTTTGGCCTCCATCATGCATGTTGCTATCTCCTTCAGTGATCTGTTCTTCCTCTCAGCAACACCATTTTGCTGTGGCGTGTAAGGGATAGAATGTTGCATCTGAATACCTACATCTGTACAATAATTAATAAACTCAGACTTGACATACTCACCACCATTGTCATATCTGAGGGCCTTGAGTTTCCTTTCAGACTGGTTTTCAACCAAAGCCTTTAAGACTTTGAATAGGCCAAAAACTTCAGACTTGTGTTTCAGGAAGTGAACCCAGCAATACCTGGAAAAGTCATCAATGAAATTCAATGCATATTTGGCCTGACTCATTAACATATGAGGGAATGGGCCAGCAACATCACTGTGGATCAGCTCAAGGGGTGCAGAGGTTCTCTCATGACTAGCTCTCTCAAATTTGTGCTCTGGTTGTTTTCCTAGGATGCAACCTTGGCAGACTCCTTTGGAAAATTTTATCTTGGGCAACCCTATGACCATCTCTTTTTCACTAAGATCAGAAATATATTTGTAGTTTAGGTGGCCAAATCTTTCATGCCAAATCTTGCTTGCTTCATTAGCATGAATCAGAAGAGCAGAGGGGTTTGAGTAAGGTAGGAAGTGTGAGAACATGTATACCTTTTGAGCATGATTCGCAACTCCTTTTGCAATGACTCTACCACTTGATATCTCTATGATATCAACTTCATCAGGGGAGAATATGACTTTCTTAGGAGACCTAGTGTGGGTCATCCGGTACATTGACAAGAGGTTGGAGGCAAGACCAGGCACATACAACACATTGCTGAACTGACCATGATCAAGATCAATCCTCCCTTTGCCCAAACTTTCAGTGAGAGAGTCATCTCCCAGTACTATAGATGGTTCTTTTGACTTGTCCAGTGAGGAGAAGGCCTCCTTAGTCGAAACCATGTGTCTTGAAGCTCCAGAATCAATGATAAAACTGGGTGAGCTTGATGTGCCAGCAACCAATGCATGAACTCTCTCTTTGTCATCTGAACTTGATCCTCCTTCTCTCTTCTTTGAGCTGTCTGGAAGGGAGATGCCATTCTTCTCCAGGATTTGGGTCAGCATGTCTATCTACTTTTTCATACAAGATCTTTCAGAGTGATTTCCCTTATTGCAGTATGCGCACTTTTTCATTTCACCTTTGTTCTTCTTCTTCTGGTAATTCTTCTTGGAACCTTGTGGCTCCTCCGGAGACTATTTCTTATCTCTCTTTTGCTCAGGTGGCTTTTTAGCTTTCTTTTTTCCTTTTGAATCCACCTTCAAATCTCCAGTAATCAAAGCTTGATCTTTGGATGGTTTGATGGTGCCCATCATCACCAACTTGTCCTATTCTTGTGTGAGAGATTCCATGAAATCTGCAAGGCTAGGCATCTTCCAGGTTCGAGCTATCAGTTTTGTGGCATAGAAGGTCGAAACAAACACTGAATAGTCAGGGCCTAGCTTTGAGAGGATGGCCAGGATGAGCTGATCATCTTTCTTTTCGATCCCACACTATTTCAGCTGCAAAACTAGTGCTTTGAACTTGGAGAAATATAGCTGTAGGGATTCAAATCTATTTGGACTCAGAGAAATCAGCTCATTTTTTATTTGATGTCCCCTCATCTCATCTGTCTTTCCAAAAAGATCAGCAAGCTTCTCCCATACTTCATTCGGTGATGTCAATCCATCAAGATGGAAAAGGAGGTCTCTAGAAATACTCAGACATAGGAGGCCATAAGCCTCATCCCTCCTATTGTGCCATTTAATCTTCTCTACAGCTGCATTGGCTCTGCTTTTGTTGCCATAGTCACCCTGTAGAGGCCTTTCGCTCTCAATAGTATCTCCATCTCTTCTTTCCATTAAAAGAAATTGAAAGGAGTCAAGATAGTTTTCTGTGATTGATCCATAGCTTGGAAAATATGTCCCACCTGTCAGTAGAAGGCTCCCAGTCACTGATGTCAAACCTGCAAAACAATTTTGAAGGAGAGAAAACAATCTACAATGGCTCTGATACCATGTGGAAATTGAACCCAGTGATAGATTAATTTTACTCACAATAATTAACAATTGATCATGCAAAATCACTCACAAAAGAGACTAAAATTGAATGTGACCACTACAATGTCATAATTCCCATAATTCAGCCTAAAGTTGTCTTGAATATGTTTTCACCCTTTATCCAGATTTCAAATCAACTTTTGGGAAGTCCTTTGGTCCTTTCATATGATCTCAAAGCAGTCATATTCTCAGCAATGTAAACCAGTGCTTGATTGTTACATTACAAGTTCCTATAATCAATTCATAATCTCGGGGTCCTATCCTTTTTATTCACAAAAATAATTGGTGTTTCCAAAGGGATACACTTAGACTAACATAGTCATTTTCAAGCAATTCCTGCAGTTGTGTATTCAACTCTTGTGGTTCTGTTCTGCTCATTTTATATGGATATTTGGATGAGGGCTGATATTCCAGAGATAACTCTATTGAAAATTACACCTCCTTTCTTGGGGAAAGTCTAGACATTTCCTCTTGGAATACATCCTTCAATTCCTTCAATATTTCAAACTCCTCAAGCTTAGGTTCCTTATTCTTGGATGACTTGATCACATTTTTTGTGAGCATTTGGTAGCCCTTCCTGAAACAATTATTTACTTCCATAGATGAATTAATCCTTATAGACATGGGACTTATTCTACCTTGTATAGTTTTCACATTGCATTTGTCATTGATGTAGTCAGTTTTTACTGTATCAGTGAACTTTGTTTTATTGTGGCAGCAACCAATCCATTCCTACTATCACATTACACTATCCAAGAGGTATAATATTTAAATTTGCATGGCTGGAGAGTCCATTTATCTCAACTATACATTTCTTCACCATCTCATTTGCATGACTCTTTGTTCTAATGGCTAGTTTTCTTACCATGGTTATTATGCCTAACAATGCAACTCCAAATCAGTTTAGTTGTAATATAGATGTGGCTAACCCCAAGGTCAATTAAAATAGAACTATTTTGGTTACAAATCTTACCTTGGGCCTTGATCATTGCAGATTGATGTTCTACTTTTTAGTCCTCCATTGTTGCATAAATCTTAGGTGCAAGAGCTACTTTTCCCATTGTGGTATCTTCCTCTGAATTTTTGACCACTTTAGCACTTCCTTACTTCTTTGGGAAATATGTTTCCTTGGAAAATATTTAGCATAATGTCATGCACATAAAGCATCACAAGGTTCTTGACTTTCTATCAGTTACATCCACATTTTGAGTTGTGCTTGGTGTTAGGATTCTAGTTGATTAGGATGACATATTTTAATTATGCCATAGAAGAAAGGGTTTTATTAAAAAAATTATATATAACTTTTGTTGTTCTCGTGTTGTTATTATCCTTTGAATCCATGTGGAATTCCTACTTTCCACATTGCCTTACTCATGGTTTTAGGCCTCAATGAATTCTGCAATCCACTTAGAAAACAATTCAACATAAATTGCTTACCCTTTATTTTGGATACATACTTTAGAGATTCCATGAACTTGTATTCATACTAGATTATTGACATTGATCCCTACCTAAGGGCATGAAATTTATTGATCATCTTCTTAAATAATTAGCAAAAAGCTACCCTTGCTTAAAATGTCTTTTGAATTGTTTCCAATTTTTTGAGATTCATAACAGACCATATACCCATTCTGGGTGAGGATACTCCAATACCATCTTTACAGACATCAATGCACATGATAAGTTATTTTTTCATATTTGTTATTCTCAACATTGGTGCATTAGTAAGAAGCTTCCTCAATAACTGAAAACTTTCTTCACACCTCATTTTCCACTCAAACTTCATAGCCATATTTTGAAGTGAGGTAGTAGCAAATGTAATCTTGGAGAATACCTTAAATAATATCCTAGAATACCCTACAAGACTCATACTCTTTGATCCTTGAATTCTGGCATTTGACATTCATGAATCATAAGCCATGGTTCATGTTGATTTTGAATCTTTATGAACGAATGATAATTATAGATATGATGGTTGATCCTAGTCATATCATGTACATTGTATGATATACTTGTCTTGGTTATGTTTACTTTGCATTATATTTGGTGTATTTGCATTATAATGAATGTAATCTGCAATGTATCATCTATAAAAAAATATTTTCCTTGAAAATCTATAATTTTTTGCATTTTGTATGGTGTTTAGTCTTTGCTGAGGCAAGTTCGACTATCCAGGCAAAATGAGTCACAACCCAAATTGAGTTTGGTGACTATGTTAAAGACTATGCACACAGAACACTTCATTATTTGCACAGGCACTAAAACTTGTCAGGATTGCAGTACCAAGGATCATGTCCTCCTTTCTTAGGAGTTGTTGAGTACTTAAATTGCCACATGCTCCTTGATAACCCTCATAGAAGGGTGCTAGCAAATCCAAACCTAGATCCAAAGTTAACAAGCTTTCAAACCTGGATCTCTCTTTGTCCATATCAGTTATATCAAAGAGACTCTTATGCTCAAATATGAACACTAACAAATATGCAGCATAGAAAAACCGATGATATATTCTTTTATTATTAAGAAAAGAATGTAAGCACGGTAAAAGTAGAATCAAGAAGAAAATGGAGAGCATTGGAATGCCTTAGTGCATGGGGATCATATGGAACATTTTCATCCATTATTAGGACAAATCCATATGCATGACCACAAAATATTTACATGCCAAACCCTAGTGAAAACAAACATTTATATTGGAAAATGTTAATCTGCCATTTAATCATCAGCCTAAGGTTAACACCTTTTCATAGTACAGTGTAGGGTTTCATAGTTGGACATATTGTAATAATTTTTCTAGTTTAAGCTGAATAAAATTTTTATCCAGTTCAAACCAAATAATTAAGAGCTTTTCAAAATTGATATCTGCTTCAATCCCCATCAGCACCATGGTGTCAGAAGGATGTAACAGAGAAACTAGTATATTGTCCTATTTATTTACTTTACCTTTCTGTGTAGCTACAAAATTTATATCTTAAAGTCCTTACATATTAACTTAGTTTAATAGAATAGTTAATGCAATTGTAGGCTTAGCTATTTCAGCTTCTGCACTGTGGAAATAGCAAAAAGTATCTATTCTCAAAGCTCAAACCTTTAACTTCCAACATGTATATGTCATACACAACTGGTATTCACAATAATTTTAATATCTTCTTCAACAAAACACTCTTCGGTTTCCATTGTGCATGAATAATCTGATTTCATCACATACCACATGCTTATGTTCCCATTGATGTCCTAGTTCTGATTGTGTTCTCCTTTCAAGAATTTATTTCAGTGTTGTATTTTTCACATCTGCAAAAGAACCAACCTCAATTAAGTGAAAATGAACACATTCATAATGGTTGATAACTGCTATTCTTCATCCAATCAGAGATCTTATAATGAAAAGCCTATGATCCAAATAAAAAATATTAACTTTTAAGAATTCATTTCAATTATGGTACATAAACTGTTGTTCCATGGACTCTCTAACCTAACCACACTTTCAATGACAGGAAATTTCAGATCCCCTAGGAATTGCTGTAAATTAAGAGCATTTTAGAAAGAAAGTAATGTAGGTTTCTGGCACTAAAAGATCATAAGAAATTTTGAACAACCATCTAATGAACTTATTTCTAATTAATTAACTATACTAGAAATACTAACCATAAGATGGTACACTTAGTTCATAACAAGCCCGTTTTTCCCATAATTTACATAAGCCAATCTGATAAGCATTAAGAACAAATAATCAATATTTCATAATGATCAAACTGCATGGCAGAAAGAGACCTAAAGCAAAACAACACAAACAAGTATCAAGCTGGTTGGTGACCCCCACCAAATACATACCATAGTTACTATATCAAAGGTTGTGTCAATTGCAGAAGCACCTTGTAATTCTGACGTATGAAAAAAGGGGTCCATGTCATCTTGAAGCATTGCATGCTGGTTATAAATAGTTAGAACATCATTTGGAACTTCTATTGTCATTCTTTGGTGTGCATTTATTGGGTTACACTGGCCTTAGAATGGATGACTAGAAGCTGAATGGATTACAATTCTAAAAATCATTTGAATTTGCAATTTTTTTTTATTAATATACAGTACCCCGTCGGTTATTCGACATTCAATGACTAGCAGTTGTTTTCAGATTTCATATCAATCCGAAGACGCTGTTGTGGCTCTAACAGTAGATTGTTCTTGCATTTATTACATGCTGGGGCATTTCTGATGAGATGCCATCGGACTTCGACCACAGATCATCTGAAATTCGACAATATTTCGTCTAAAATTCGACAACCTTGTTGTCTGAAATTCAACAACCTTTTCATCTAAAATTCGACGACAGTTTGTCTGACAACGATTCGTCTAAAATTCGACAACTATTCGTCATAAATCCGACAACGTAGTGGGTGAAATATTTTGGCATATTATCTTCATTCTCTGTCAAAAATTTGATGGTGTAATACAAGGGGTCGAATATCCGACGATATCTCACCACGACAAAAAAAAGGAAGTTGTCGAATAATAGACAAGTGTCTGTCAAATTTCAGACATGGCATCCTTCGTATTTTGGGCTCAAATTCTGTTGTGGCGACATAGAAACGTTACTATAGCGACAAATCAATGCTTAGTCGCTTCTAATTTGTGACAAATGATCGTCGCTATAGCGATAGGTTGTCATCTTTATAATGACGATAAATTGTCGTTATAGCAACGGATAATGACTTGGCCATTTCTTGGTGTCAACCTACTTTCGTGTCTATAGAGACAGGTTGTCATCACTATTGCGACCAACCTATGTCTCTATTAGGACTAATGTATGTCGCTAAATTGAAATGATATGAAATAGTAGCTTGATTTTACGAAAAACTTCCGTAGCGGGATCCCTGGTTTTTTTGGCAATCTTCCATCGCTATAGCGACGCCCAAACAATGCCCAAACGATGCAATTTGACTTAGTCGCTTGGTTTTCCCATAATAAATTGTCCCTATTGCGACTCCCAGTCATGGCTATAGTGACACATAAACATCGCTATATTGACGATTATTTATTTTTGAAGCAAAAGCCGCAATCGCCACATGTTATCAATGTTATGTCACTATACCGATGGAATATTCAAAGAGTGGCTAATCCAACGATAATTTTGTGACAAAAATTTAGGCTTCTAAACATCGCTATAGCAATGAAGACGTGTTTCTATAGCAACGATTTTCCATGGGAAAAAGGTTCACATGTACTAGTGACAAAATGGGTCATTAATGATGCTCCAACCCATATAGGGGTTCTAGATCGTCTATCAAGGCTTCAGGGCCATCTCCAAGGTCTTCAACACCATCAGCATAGCCTTCAGCATATTCAACAAGGTGGTGGATCCAAGATTCATCCTTGTGGGTACAAGGACCTTGTCAACTGGGTACAAGGTGCTTCAAGGCACAAACCCACTGTGTAAGGGGTCCAAGGCTGAAACCCAATTTTTAAGGGGTCCAAGGCACTACAAGTGGGACTTGGTGACATCAATGTTAATATGTGGGGCCACTACAAGTCCACGTTGGCATCAATGACAATTTCATCAACAATACCCCCCTTTGTCATTGATGACAACAACTCACGCTCCCCTGTTAACATGCTTATATTCATATCTCCCTTTGTATTCATATCTCCCCTTTGGCATCAATGTAAAAGGGGGACCATATATCTACATCTGAAACCAATCATCACTAATCATTGCTCCCCCTATCAATATGCACGATCCTAGGACCTCTCTGTATACCTGTAGTAACCATCCTTTCTCCTTTGAGTTCATACTCCAAACTCATGAAGTCAAGGTGTGCTAAGGTCTTTGAGAGACCTTACACTTGTTTTTCCATATGTCATCTATCCTCCATGCTCTAATCAACCTCTCCTATCTGCAACCGGTTGGTATTCTTCATCCATACTTGCTTCTTCGCATTTTTCCTTTCAGCATTTGTTCCTTCATCTGTACTAGCTTTCCTTTATGAGATGTATGGGAAACTTCTCAAGGGTTGTTTCTGTGTACTCCAACAATATTTAGCTTTGTTACCAATGCCACTGCAACTATAACACCTCATCGTACGACAATATGCAGCAATGTGACCAGTATGGTTACATGCCCAACACCTGTCTGAGTTGTTGGAACTTCTAACACATCTTTGATCAACTTCATGTCTCCATGCTTGAGAGTATCCCTGACTGTAGGCATTTATATTTTGATCTTTAAATATTCCTGCATTGGTCTTCTTCCAAGGTTCATTGGTTCTTCTTGTTGATGTATAATATGGAATCTTCCTTAATTGATTGCTTTGACTTGCACATTCTTGGGCATTGTGACCAAACCCGCTGCATGTGTGACATGTGGTAGCAACATGTCCAACTTTATTACATGTACATCATCTTACTGAGTCATTGGGCCTTCCACCACTTCTTCTTCCGTAGATTCTACACTCCATAGCTTTATGACCAAATTTAGAACAAAAATAAAAATAACCATTGAAACCAATTTCATACATGGGTCTTGGAGTTGTTTATTTTCTGAGATTGCTTTGAGGAATAGACCTAACTCTTCAGATGCTTCCTTGAACTTACAAAAATCTTGTTGTCATGTGCAGGTGTATGGGGACTATATTTGGACGTTGATGGACCTGCTTCTAGAGTCTTTGGATACCAAGTGTCATCTTCAAATTTTCCTTATCCTTCTTGTAACCAAGACCAGTTTTGTCGAGTGGATATATTTGTAAATCCAAGATCTTATCTAGGACAATTTAACTATCCTTGTACTTAACAAAATCTTCATTCTTCTCACCTTTCTTCCTAAGACCAACTACCTCCATTTCTAGAATTTGGATTGTCTCCTCCTTTTCTTCCAGCTGAACCTTCAGGATTTCTTCTATCCTCTTGGCTTCCTCCAACTGAGTCTTTAGATCATGATTGAACTCTCTAGTTTCTTCAAGCTCTTCAGCAGGTTCATCTGGTTCTTCCTTTTGACTGATCAATTTAGTCTTTAGTTTTTCAACTTCATCGTCCTTGTATTTCAATTGATCCCGCAACTCTTTCTCCTTGTGTTTGAGCTTCACAAGCAACACTTTCATTGTCATGGTCTTCTACTGATACTCATTCAAGGAGTCCAAGATTTTCTTTTTGAACTTCATCAAGTCACTCTGGTTCATATTTACTCTATTCATGAACCAATTAGATCTGAGATCAATATTCAACAACATGAGATGTATCTCACGTGCAATATTTGATAGCCCTTCATCATCATCTGCAAAAACTTTCTCAATCTCATTACACAAGATATCAATACAATCACAAGAGTTCATACCTTCATTGGAGTCCTCTTCTTGCTTCTCTTCTTCTTGATTGATCTCTTTTGGGGGCTTGTCTTCTGATTCCTAATCTGTCTTTTTTAGGTTCTGATCTTTCCTTCTGATACTTTATTTCCAACTTGAACCATAATTTGTCTTTGGCTGAAATATAATCCCCTACACATTCTTTCACTGAACTGGGAAGTCCACCCTTGAGGAACTTCAAGTATGTAGTATTGTCCTTCTTTGCTTCTTTCTTTGTAGCTAATTTCCCCTTCTTGTTTGATGGAGCGGGTGGATTGATCACAATCTCCCAAACACCAAATTTATTCAAATAAGCCTTCATTTTTCTCCTCCAACAAAAATAATTTGTCATATCAAGTATAGGAATGGCATTGCTTCACGACTCTTCATTTGCTTCCACTGTGCCTCCACATATCTCCTTCAAGCTTGCTAGGCTTATAACGAAGGCTCGCTCGGATACCAATTGTTGGACTCACGATTTTCGTTAGACCAAAACCCGCAGGTATTAATATCTGCCACAATCGTAAGAGTTAGGATCTCGGGAGGCAATTAGTCCATGTCATGAAACTCACAAGGAGAGTTGAACCCAAGATGAAGAAAAAGGGACAGATGAAGACAAGGATGCTCACAAGGGGAGCATGAGTTGTTGGCATCAATGACAATTTTATCAACAATGTCCCCCTTTGTCATTGATGACAACAACTCATGCTCCCCTTGTGAGCATTCTTGTCTTTATCTCTCCCTTTGTCTCCATCTCTCCCCCCTTTGGAATTAATGGAAAAGGGTGACCATATATCTACATCTGAAACCACTCATCACTGATCATTGTTCCCCCTGTCAATATGCATGATCCTAGGACCTATTTGTATACATGGAGTAGTCATCCTTTCTCCTTTGAGTTCATACTCCACCCTCATGAACTCAAGGTGTGCTAAGGTATTTGAGATACCTTACACTTGGCTTGCCATATGGCATCCATCCTCCATGCTATGATCAACCTCTCATATCTGCAACTACTCGATCTTCTTCATCCATACTTTTGTCTTCGCATATGTCCTCTCAACATTTGTTCCTTCATTTGTATTGGCTTTCCTTGATGATTTGTATGGGAAACTTATCAAGGGTTGTTTATGTGTAATCTAGTAATCTTGAGCTTTGTTCCCAATGCCACTGCAAATATAACACCTCATCGTAGGACAATATGCAGCAATGTGACCAACATGGTTACATGCCCAACACCTGACTGAGTTGTTGGAATTTACAACACTTATTTGATCAATTTCATGTCTCCTTTCCATATAATAGGATTTCCACCACATAATCCATATGTATGACCAAGGATTTCAAAATTCTTACCACTTCAATGGTCAACCTTATGTATTTTTATTATTTTTCTTATCACCTCAATGGTCAACCTTATGTATTTTTATTATTTTTCTTATCACCTCAATGGTCAACCTTATGTATTTTTATTATTTTTATTTTAAAACATCATTCAAAGTCAACCATGTGATTTAAAATCCATGGGAATGTGTCCTCCAAATATTCATAGGGTTGCATCAAGCCACTATGGATTTTAATGGCATGCCATGTGCAAGGTGCCATCATGGGATTCAAGTTTGCCACTAAATGGACCATCATCAATCCAATATGTGTTTGGGTACCTTAACCACATCAAGTGCAAGAAATGGGAATTAAGGTCTTCACAAGGTTCCATGACTTCATTAAGTCACCAAGGACCACATCATCATGCCATATAACCATGTAAAGTGCAAGTAGTGGGATCCATGTCCTTTTCAAGAGCATCAGGGTATTCATTAGGGGTTCCAAGTCTTCATGGGATTCTTCATCATACCAAGGACATGTTCGTGGGTTTCATAGACTATCAAGTACCATACAAGGTCATCATCATCATACAAGAGCTTCATGACCCCAATAAGTGTTGCAAGCTCATAAAACCACTAAGTGGATCCAAAGACTTCATCAGGGATTCTTCAACAAGCAAGAGGCTTCACAGGCTTCTTCAACCACCTCAACCACACTAGGAGACCCTCAAGGGTCAATATCCCTCATGACAACATCTGTGGGGTAGTTGGGTCTTCTCATGGGGTACTATGATACCATCATAGCATGAACGACCACATAATGGATCATTAATGCTTCTCCAACCCATTTAGGGGTTCTCCATCGTCCATCAAGGATTTAGGACCTGTTGGCCTGATTTTCTGACCTAGGCCAACAAGGAGATTATGCCCACACAATCAGCTTAAAGCAGCTTCTGGTGTGTTTGGAATAGCAAAATCTCGCAGGTTATGGTCCTGCTACCAACTGAATTTTTAGCTTAGGGAGAAACTAAAATTCAGTAAAAGTATATCCTAAAGTTATTTCTATCTAAATAAACCCTAAAATTAGTTTTCAACTATCTAAGTTATCCTGCATTTGCTTTCTTAAGGAAAGTCTTCAAATTTGGAGGGTTTAATATTTAATGGTATAAATTTTAAAATACTATTAAATTGATTCTAAAATTACACAAATTCTATTTAACAATTGTTAAATGTAAACTATACTAAGATAATACTAACTGAATTATCCTAACTATCCTATCTGTCCTATCTCAGCTGAGAGCGATTCTAAATATTATATTAACTATTAATTAATATAATGTTGAACAGAAATATAACGAGTAAGATCTAAATGAAAATATTTAAACCATTGACCTGAATCATTCTACTGTAAAATACCA
>LPNX010983004.1:1240790-1278884 GCA_001517045.1 Pseudotsuga menziesii | reverse complement strand
GAAAAAATGTGATGATGATGTCATCATCACATTTTTTCAGGTATTTCTTGTTTTTGGGGTAGCGGGGTCCGTCAAAAGTATGCACTGTGGGTACTCGTTGGATGTGGAATCAAATTCCGCATCCAACAAGCTCTCCCAATCAAAATTTGAGTAAAATCACAGGGAGATATGTCGAAAATATGAACACAAAAAGTAGTTTTTTTCTTTCTTCCTCCAAAATTAATCAATATTATTTTATTATTTTAACTATTATTTTATTATTTTCCTTAGGAGGCCCATTTTAGACCCCAAAATTCCTCTAATGCTTTTTTTCCTTGGTTCTAGGTAATCAAGGGCAGTTCCTGTTTCCAAAAGTATTCTTATGTCTGTATACTAGGAATCTTGTGGTGGAGGATAGAAATAGATTTCTCTGGTAAGTAAAACCTCATCAATGACGGTTTCATCTTTATCATTAGGTAGATGAGCAGATTTAGCAGCTAGTTTACATAATCCTTGACCTTTGACTAGCGTTGAGGGTTTAATTTCTAATTCATACTCTTGAAGGGTTGTCATCCAAGGTGCCCTTTTCTCACCTAAATATTTTTGCACTAACAAATTTCTGACTGAGGACTAAGGGACTATCACCTTCATTTTAGATTTCAATAAATATAGACGAAAATGTTTGACAACTTTAAAAATAGCAAAAGCTTGTTTATCACCTTCATGGTAATTAAACTCAGCACCTTTAAAATTTGAACTCATGAAGGAGATTGGTACTTCGTTATTTTGATGATTTAATTGGGTTAAAACTGCTGCATATGAGATGTCAGAAGCAAAAGTATACAATATGAAGTCTATGTTAAAATCTAGACTTAGAAGGCTAGGAGCTTCTGAAATGGCCTCTAAAATTTTCTGAAATGACTCTTTTTCAGTTTGTCCCCAATTAAAAATAGCGTCTTTCTTAATCATTTTCTACAAAGGATGAATGATTTCGGAGAAACTGGGAATGAATCTTTTAACAAAATTTATTTTACCGAGAAATGATTGCATTGCTTTCTTGCTAGAAGGGTAAGTTATTTTGGAAATGGCTTGGGTTCGTGCAGGGTTAATCATGATTCCATGCTTTGAAACCACACAACCTAATAAAATACCTTCTGAAACAACAAATATTGTTTTTTTAGGATTTAAGGATATTCCAAATTTTCTACATCATTCAAATACCTTTCTAAGATGATTTATATGATTAGGTCGATGTTTAGAATATACAGTAACATCATCCAAGTAGACAACGACCGAATGGTTAATTAAGCCTCTAAAAGCAATATCCATTGCTCGTTGAAAAGTTTCCCCAGCATTAATTAACCCAAAATGCATCTTGTGGTAAGCATATGTTCCCCATGGAGTTCTAAAGGCTGTTTTCAATTGATCATCTGGGGATACTAATATTTGATTGTACCCTGAGAAGCCATCAAGGAGTGACAGTATCTCAGAACCAGATACCTTTTGAAGAATTTGTTCTATGGGAGGAACTGGGTAATTATCCTTTTCAGAAGACTTATTCAGATTTCTAAAATCTACACATAACCTAATATCTCCATTTTTCTTCCTGATTGGAACTAGGTTGGCTACCCACTGAGTATGTCTGATGGGAAAAATAATCTTGGCAGCTAACAATTTATTTAGTTCATTCTTAATTGTTGGTTCTAGTGATGGGTGATATTTCCTTAGCTTTTGTTGAAAAGGTTTTGACTCCTGTTTAATTGGAATTATGTGTTGCATGACTTGTGTGTTAAAGGTTTTCAGATCTTCATATGTCCATGCAAAGACATCCTTAAATTCTTTAAATAGTTTTATAAATGTTGTTTTTCTGCGGGGTTACAATCTATTCCTAGATTTATAGTTTGGGGATTTAGTTATGTTCCTAAATTTATGGTTTCATACCTCATTTGAGAGCTATTAGTTTTACAATTAGGGACAAATCTAAATTTATCCTACAGATCAAATAACTTTTCTAATCTTAATACTGAATTAGGGACCAGCTTTACCTTTTCAAAAGCTTTTTCAACTGAACAAAAATCATTTATTACCGAAAAATCCCGTAGATTTTCGTCATGAGTCACTTCATCAATGGATGAATCTTTAAAGGTATCTTCATTCATCAGAAAATTCAGCACCTGCACATCATTATCAAATACATGCCAGTTAAAAATATTAACTGGTATAGAATGCCTAAAAATCAATTCAACTGAAAAGAAATTTGGTGTAAGACTTTCTGACGGAATTAGTTTTGATGCTACATTTGCTAATAAATCTGCTTCTTGATTTTGAATTCTTGGAACATAAATTATGTTAAATGCATCAAAATGTGAAATAAGGTTCCATACCTCTCATTGGTAACTTTGTAAATGTTCATACAGGCAATGAATGGAGTTACGAACCTGTCTGACGATGATTTCGGAATCACCGTATGCAATTAACTCTTTGATATCCAGATCAATTGCTTTTTTCAAACCCTGCATTAAAGATTCATATTCCACAGTATTGTTTGTACAATTAAATTCCATCCTACAAGCTATACATTTTTTATTTCCCTGAGGGTCTACCAGTGGACAACCAGCTCCTGCTCCTTCTTTGGATTTAGCACCATCAAAATATAGAGTCCAAGTAGAACTATTAACAACTACTTTACTTTCTATAATATTTACAATATTAAGATTATCTACATCATTAATAATTTCCTTGAGTGAAGAGTTAGGAGCAATAGATGTCACATTGTTAATTTCTGATTGCTGTTTATTTTCAGAAAAGGTAGAATTTTCAGCTTTAAAATTACCAAATCCTAATTCATACATGTAATTTCCAATAATGCAATATGAAAATAAAACAGGTTCGCTAGGATCATGTAATTCAGTGACAGTATGTTTCATATATCTTTCTCTATTTATCTTTATCTAATTTGACTTTCTGTTCTTAGGTAACCATAATGTTGACCAGTTCATGGCAAAGAATCCATTCAATTGTTGAGACCAACCTCTACTTAAAAATAGCCCATATGCGTCAGGAATGTCTACAACAACAATATCTATAATTTGATAAACCGAAGGGTTACAAGCAATCCTGACTAAAACATATTTCATCTCCCCTACAACCTTTACATTTTTCCTGTCCAATTGAGTTATTTGTGAATTTGACAAAACATATTTCCCATTCAACCTTTTGCATATTGATAAAGGCATCACATTGGAGGATGCTCCGGAGTCTACCATGCAATTATGAACATTCCTATTAAAAATCTCAAAGGTAAGTAAGAATGGAGGTGTGGTTGATTTAGAATTCTTACCTATTAGCGAGGCCTAGTCAGTCATTGCTTTTCCTTTATCAGTTGCTGTTGAATCATCTTTAAAACTGTTTGCAGCAACATTTTGTTTCGTATTAGGAATAATTGAACTCGTGGCGGGATTTATAACATGACTGTTAGGCATTGGATAGATTTGAAGAAGGTCGTACATACTGATGTTTGCACGTGTCTTATTTAAATATTCAATTATATCATATTGTAAATCTAATTTTGGAGCATTTTGAATGGATTGGGTAATTTTGGTTGCTTGATTCTATTTGCTAGATTGAGTTTGTTTATTAGGTTGTGAATTGTTGTTGTCATTATTTGGAGTAGAACTTGACGAAGCTCCAAGAGTGTTTGCAACTATTCTACTACGAGTATTATAGGCATGTTGTCATGTAGGTGGAATCTTATTCTCATATTCTTTTACAAGACTGTCCCAAAAATGACCGTTAACTTGTTGAGGTTCCACTAATTTTTCATCGTCTTCTGATTCTTCTTCTTCTTCTTCATTTTCAGTTATTTCTTGATTAGAAGGAGTCTCAGATAAAGATAAAACAGCTCGAATTGTATTAAAAATCTCTTCATTTGTTGCTATGTCAGGTGGTGTATTTGTTTTATTATTTGTATTCGGATTTTGCCTAAACTGATTTCTGAAGTATCCCCTAGAAGAGGAAGTTTCAGAATTGGTTTTCTTTAATCCTACAACTTCATTGGTTAATGCTCGAATAGCATTTTGTAGTTGTTCCACATCAAATGATTTATCTTTTTCTGAACTAAGTTTTTCAATCTTCCTACGAGGAAAAGTATCAGATTTCCCACTTCTATCTGGTTCATAGGACATGGAATCCTTCAGGACTTTAATGGCTTCCTCAAAAGTTTCTACTAATGTTGTTTTCCCAGCTCTCTTAACAAACATCCCAGAATATTTTGGTAAGGCTGACGTATAATTTTCAATAATTATATCCTCGAGTGGTTGAGAAGCAACTGGAATTTTATTTTTTAATGTTAGAAACCTCTGGTTAAAAACTTTAATTCTTTCTTTAGACTCCATTTTAATTCGAGATAATTCTAGGGCTAAAAAAGAAGATGTTTTATCTTCCCCAAATTTATCTAAAAAAGCTTTATTAAATTCACCCCAGTTTGTGATTGACCCCTGTACTAACGAAAAGTACCAGGTAGAGGCTCTTCCTTCAAAAGTTAGAGGAAACAATCGACAAACTACATCTTCATGCTGAATGTTCATAGTTTGAATAGCTAACATGAATTTGTCTACATGCACCTCTGCAGGTTCCTTATCATCTGGGTTAAACTTAGAAAGGAGTTTATCTGAGTGTTTAGGCAAAGGGTGTTGTACACCAGGGACAGCTACAGCATCTATTCTCAGCCAAGGGAGTTCTGGATTAGGTGGAGGATTAGCTCCTCCTCCCACAGGTACATTTCCTGCCATAGGGCTTCTCTCAAAATCGGAAGAACTCCTTGAATTAGATGATCTTGGACTATCAGGAGGTGATTCAGGTGGAGAAGGTGGATGATCAAAACCGCCTACTGAAGTTAATCTTCTAGCAGTGTTTGTTTGAGTAGTTTGTCTTTGATGACTTCTAATTTGATAACGTGGAGTGCTATCAGCTTCTTGCAAACCTTGAGTAACAATGTTCAATTGAGGATTACGTCGTTGTTTCCTAGGTATACCATAATCTATCGAAGATACACCAAGTTGATTGGCATATGCTCTTGTAAGAATATGTCGTGATTCTTCCAAAGTTTGAGTACTTTGTTCAGAAGTAAATGGAGATGTGATATGATCACGTTCAAGGATGCTCCTAACAGTTTCTATAATCGGTGATCTGCTGATTTCCGGAGGATGTTGGCTGGTTGAAATTTTCTCATTAGTTTTTCCTGCCATTAATCGTTAACAGGCCCTCCTTCTAGCTCCATTTGTTGGCCTGATTTTATGACCTAGGCCAACAAGGAGATTATGCTCACACAATCAGCTTAAAGCAGCTTTCGGTGTGTTTGGAATAGCAAAATTTCTCAGGTTATGGTCCTGCTACCAACTGAATTTTTTGCTTAGGGAGAAACTAAAATTCAGTAAAAGTATATCCTAAAGTTATTTCTTTCTAAATAAACCCTAAAATTAGTTTTCAACTATCTAAGTTATCCTGCATTTGCTTTCTTAAGGAAAGTCTTCAAATTTGAAGGGTTTAATATTTAATGGTCTAAATTTTAAGACTATTAAATTGATTCTAAAATTACACAAATTCTATTTAACAACTGTTAAATGTAAACTATACTAAGATAATACTAACTGAATTATCCTAACTATCCTATCTGTCCTATCTCAGCTGAGAGCGATTCTGAATATTATATTAACTATTAATTAATATAATGTTGAACATAAATATAACGAGTAAGATCTAAATGAAAATATTTAAACCATTGACCTGAATCATTCTGCTATAAAATACCATTAACAAAGAAACTAAAATAAGCAATTACTTCGAATTTTCTGAAATGTTTAATTAATTAATAACTAATAAACAACATGAGATATTTGAATGAAGGATAATGTTCAGAATGAAATCATCGCCAAAATACAAATGAGATCACACAAACATATATATATATATATATAGATAGATAGATAGATAGATAGATAGATAGATAGATAGATATAGATATAGATATAGATATAGATATAGATATAGATATAGATATAGATATAGATATATCTTGAATTTTCAGTAGAAACACTGGTTAATTTAGTTACAATAATATAGTAATTCAATTACAATATTGTGTTGACAAAGTGCGATAACAATTAATGAACACAAGCATAACACAGTATACTGTATCAATATTATAAGTGGAAGATTATATACTGAAATTTAAAAAGAGTATCCAAAATAATACCGATCAACGATATCAGTCTGTGGATTTCCAGTCACATTCCACTTCCAAAGATAAAACTTCAGCCAGGAACAAAACTAGTATCAAAATAATATTTCAAATATGTTTCTCTTCAGTCACTCCATCCCTATCTCATAAAAATTGCCAGCTTATATAATACTATTAGTCTTTCAATTCAGTTTTTTCATAAATGTTGTATGCAATACTATAGGAGTCCTATCACTATCAAAGAGCATCGACTCTTTTCAATAGACACTTGTCACTAGAAGATAACAATAAAAACAACTAGCCTAAAACATTTACTGGTTTAAAGGAACTGGTATATTCGTGTTTGTGTTGAAATTCCAGTCTTCAATAAACATCCACGTCTTCCAACTGAAATCCAGAATATTTGAGACATCCTGAAACTGTAGAGGATAGCGATGACATGCCCACCTGTTTTAAACAAACAAAAGAATCTTATTAAAAAACAATTTTAACAGAAATAACAAAAGAAACTATAAGTTATATGTGTGCCTGTAAAATCTGCGATTTTACAGATGTGCACAAAAAACTTTTATTACCTGTTGACAGAGAGATAAACCAAATAACTGAAAATGGAAATAATCACCAGGTTCTATTTTGTAAATCGACCACTCTTCTGGCTTCGGCTAGTTTGGCTTTGAGCCTGATGATCACTAGCTTTTGCCTTTCTACTTGTTCAAGCAAATGTTGATTTGTACCTATCATTGATTTTTTTTCCTTCTTGTATTGGTTCTTTTTTATGTTCACTTCCTTCCATCTATTAATCCAGTTTAATAATTCTTCTCTGAACGTCTTTTTTTCCACCTCCTTCAAAGCTGCATTAGCTTGGCACTGTTTAAGTTCATTTTTCAATTCTATAATTTTGGTCTCATACACCCTGTCAAGGACCTGTTGGAGCGTTTCTTCCTCCTTGTCATGACACAAATCATTTGCTTGAGAAGAATCTAGATTATCTATGCCTTGACCAGGTGATGGAAAGCTCATAAAATATGGCTCGAGGCCTGAACCATAGGTGTCCATACACGATGGAGCAGCTTCTGCCATACACGATTTTGTAATGTCTTTAGCCAATTTTTTATTATTATTCTCTGTACGCATAGGCTCATCCGAATGAGTAGTTTCGGGAACCAACAATGGAGCATCATCCTCAATATGGACAATCACTGGATGAGTACTCTGTTGAGTGGCCATAGGAACAGAAGCTGTAGGTGTATTATTCATGCTTCTAGTAATTCTCCTCGTACAGACAAACACAAGATTTTTTGATTCAACACCCCCTCTATCACAGTACACCTGCGCTAGTTGTTCCAGTTTATGCATGGACTCATCGTCATGTTTATGAGGAGTATACAGCTCAGGGGGGTTTCCATACTCAACAGCATTAACATCTTCATTTTTGGTTAACTTTCCCTCTGCCTTTGCAGGTACACTAAAGCGCTTATCAGATGGGGATTGGTTCAAGGTTGTCTCAACGAAACAGGGAGCTACATTCACAACCCCATCATCATCAATACAAGTGTTTATGGGTGGATTTTCTTCCTGAAGCTCTTTATCCTTGGATCCAGCTTCATAAACATCACCAATTTCATATTTTACTATGGCCTTGTGTTTCCTACGGGTCTTTGGGGGAGGGTTTGGCCAATATTGAGTTGGCCCTAATTGACATTCAATTAAAAACTCATCCCACAATTTACCATTAAGAGACAGTTGTTGCTGTATTATAATTTTGACTAGGCCATGATGGAACAGACTTCTGTCAGCATTACCTATGGTAGTTTGAACCGAATGAGCCATTTTCTTTAGACTTTGAAATAGGTAAAAGGGGAGATTAATTTTACAGCCTTTTAATGCTAACAACAGTCATAGGTGATAATAATGTAGGTGAGAGAATCGTCCATCACATGATACGTACCTAACCAAGATCTCATAGAATGCTCGCCATTCTGGCTTTAGAAACTTAACTGAAACCCCAATCTTCAGTTTTGTACTGGCCGGCAAGGGCAATAGCAAGGACTGACATTTATTCTTGTTCACTTTCCCACCTTTAAACCATCGCTCTCCAGTTTGTGGAAGCTTTGTAGCCTCTGCAACTTTATCTTCGTCAATGATAAACTTGAAATCTTCAACCTGTGCTACATTTTCTTTCAAACTCAAAGAAAACTGTTTGGTAACCTCCGCGTTATGGCCACTAAAGCACCTGAAGAACTGCCCCCATCCAATCTTTTCAAATATTAGGGAAACTTTCTCATCGGCTTCAACAAGCTCTGACCCTAAGATTTCAAAACGACTAAGCAGAGCCATGGCTTCCTCACTACTATCCTAATTACGAAATGAAATGAATGGAGTCATGAAGAGGGGAGGGATAGGCACCCAGGTATAAGACATGATGCGAAATGTCAAATCCTCACATGCTTCATACCTGACAGAGATGAGGGCTCTAAGTTTTGCCATTTTAACCAAATTTAGAGATAATGAATACTACAACTAGTGTTTTGCTATGATAAATGCATGACTAGCCACAACTAACTGTAACTCTTAACCATTTTTTCATATCAAGGATCATTCAATTCATGAATCATAAATGAAGACATTAATTACATGCGATTTGGCATGATGAGCTCGTACAGCATCATAAAATGGAATGGTTATCAGTCATATACAACATTAAATCCTGCTGATACGATTCCATTATTACATTCACAGCTGTCAATAAAAACGAAAGGTGTTAACCAAAACTTTATACCAACGTAGCGATCCAAGTAACAGGTGTTATTTATCAGCCATATGAGTCATGTCTCTTCAAAAAAAAAAAAAAAACGATCAATTGATAATTTACTCCATATTATACGTGAAAGGTGGTCGTGTTTATTAATATGATGATATGGTGTTTAAAAATAGTAAACCCTAATGTTTTTGCAATACAACTAACTAATGATCCGAATTAACACTTAAGCCATGTATATACATAAAGTCTCATTTTGAAATATAGTTTTAAAACTTTACAAAATTCCATCCATTAATATTCCAAATCAAATTTGATAGGATATAAAGCTATAAAACTATGACATATGAAGATTTCAAAATGATATTCATTTATTTTCTTTTTCACTAGCTATATATATATACACAATTTTTACAAAATAATGATATGATATTAAGTTAGATATGGAATGTGAACTTTTAGGTCTAATAAGAATTTTAATTTAATAATTCACCTTTAGTTCTAGGGATTATAAAAACTTATAATATCTTATCAATAACCAACTTCAAACGAATTCGAAATGTGTTTTCTTTAAACACCAATTAGCATACTATCCTTTCAAATCTCTTAAATCAACATATATAATCAGGTAAATTAATTACTGATAGAATTGATTATATTTAAAATTTATGAAACTGACAGTTGCTAATTATCAATTTTATGAAAAAAATGCATCAACTTCTAATATGTCATTTGATTCTTCTACAATTGAGAGTACCTTCAGAATCGAGGATTCTGAAGGCACTCTTTTATAATCTTTAATAGGTAAATCATAAAAGAGAGTTGATTTCCCTTCATCTTAATAAAAAATGAAGGGGTTGTTGCTGACTGCCATTAGGACCATCTCCAGGGTATTTAGCACCATTAGCAGGGTCTTTAGCATCTTCAACAAGGTGGTGGCTCCAAGATTTATCCTTGTAGGTACAAGGACCTTTCCAACTGGGTACAAGGTGCTTCAAGGCACAAACCCACTCTGTAAGGGGTCCAAGGATCAAACCCACTTTGTAAGGGGTCCAAGGCACTGCAAGTGTGACTAGGTGGCATCAATGGCCATATGTGAGGCCACTACAAGTCCATGTTGGTATCATTGACAATTTCATCAACACGTATGACGACGACGCCACTCATGGATGTGATCTGTGATATCGATAGCAATGTTATGTCTACATGAAAACATGATTTCCACTTCCTTATCATAATAGACAGGTAGTTGGAAGTACTAGAGGAATATTGAGGCTAAAGAGGAAAAATCAAGATAAGTGGCATGGGACAGCTCAATTTACCATTTGGATTCAACACTAGTGAGTGTGTGTTGGAATAGCCACAATCAAATAGAGTTGTGCACTATGTTGTTGGAGGAACACCATAAGTGGAAGGACATGATATAGTTTTGAGGGTCTTCTCCTGCATTTCCCTCAAACTTAGGGATGTATGAAGGGATTTTGGTAGGCATGGGAGGCCACAACAGGTCATGATGGAGGGGCTCAGTTGTTAACCATGCCAAATCAGGCAGGTTGAGACTAGCCATGAATGGTATACTAGGACCTAGACTAGATCTAGGAGGACCAAAAATGGTGTTGGAGACAGTGGGCATGCAGTTATCATAGGAAAATGGGGGTTGGTAGGGCTAACTTCCAATAGTAGAAGTAGTCACTCGAATGGTGTGAATATCTAGAGTGGTAGAAGGGCTAGTTCCACCATAAATGAATGTAGGAAATGTGTGAACCATGGTGGACGGAGTGGGGCCACCACTAGTATGTAGTGAACCAGTAGTAGTGTGCGTGGTGGAGAGGGGACCACTAGGACTAGATCCTATAGGTCCAACAGAAGGGATATTTTGTATGATGGGTGGATAATTCACAAGTCCACTACCAACAATCCCCCTAGAATGTGTTGGGACATGCACCAATCATGCAGCTAGATGGGGCAGTTAACAAGGTAGGTTTGTATTGATAAGAATACGAATATTATTCAAATGCAGTGTCTAGATTTGAAGGTGGTGAATGACAACGAATATGGATTCGACGATGGCGATTCAAGGAACCAAACTGAGGGGTATACCCCCTGAGTCTGTGGGAGTAGTGTGGTGGAGCAATGGTGATGTGATGGTGTGTTATATAATGAATGAAGGCTCAAGGGTGGAAAATGCAAACTCAAAAATATAGCTACAACCATAATATGCAGAAGGAGAGCTAATAAATGTTGGCACACAGGCCAAAAATCAAGCTCTAAAACCAAACTATAACAGCATGTCACAACAGGTGAGTCTAGAATAAAGCATCCAGAAATCCAACAATTAGCACTCCCTATGAAGAAAATGATGCACTAACCTATGGGGTATAAGTGTAAGCAAGATCCTACCTACAAGATGGAATCCCCTCAAAAATTATATCCTCTGTTGGGTGGTGAAATCCACAGTTAAACAATATGAAATGGAAGAAACAAAGCCTAAGAGAATCCCACTACCAAGAGGGACCTCGAGTAAAATATCCATAAGAGACTGGAATCTAGGCTACCTCATTCATGACACGTTCAAGATGGTTTCCTGGAACTTCATCCCTTTGGCATTCGACACCCGATATGGTCCTTAGAATGTAGGAGGAGGACTATGAAGGGTTAGCCTTCGGTAAAGAATTGAGTGTGGTATTCCACCCTGACTTCTGGAACCCCTTCGTTGTGGATTATCCCCACAGAACGGGATCCCCCTTGATAAATTGGTTGTGACCATGTCAACAAATACTAGAGGATTTTGGTTCCCTAGAATACAACAACTATGTCTCAAATGTAAGTGACAAAGGGGTGTTATTTGGATTCCTATCCCCAATATCCTAACTTAACTAGAATATTGTTTTGATCCTCAAATGAGGTTACAATGTTGGTTGAGTTAAGATAAATTTTAGGACTAGCTTGGGGTCATGAACCAAGTGTTTATTTTAAGTTTTGAGATGGGTGCACAAGTGGAGTGTGATCTCTAAAAACCCAGTGCTCTCATGCTAGAGACGCATATGATAAAAAATAAAGAACAATACTGAAAGTAAATTCTTTTTAACATATAAAAAAATTCTTCAAGAACATATGCAAGTAAACAAGCATACAAAGAACTTTTTAGGGTGTAGGAAACACACAAGAGGTCCCAAAATCTAAGCTCGACTAAGATAGGCTCACATAAAAGTAAAATGGGACTATAAAACACACCAAGGGGATGTAGGCAATCAAATATGGGAAAATACAGTCAGTACAGGGGCATATCATAGACAGGGGGTCTGGAATGGGTCTCAAACACCTCAAACAACTAGAAAAAGTGCAGGTATCACCTACCGATGAAACAAGTGCGTTCGAGGTCGCACTAGACTGAGAAACAACCACGACCAAGACAAAAAAATGCAGGTTGCACTTAACAGAGGTTTTTCACGTGACAAATCTCACCAAATAGGTCAATTGAGCGACCTGGGTCGCTTAGGAATACAGGACTTGTACGATATGGAATTTGGGTCTAGGTCACACTTATCCAAGAAAAGGAATGACTTAGGTTGCACTTATCGGGAAAAAATATGTGACCTGGGTCGCCTATTTTTGCCCAAATGGTGTGATCCGGCCGTAACTGAATTTGTTTTTATGAAAAAATGTTGGTTAGGGCTAGGAAAGTAGGCACTAGGAAGGGACTAGTTTGGATCTGTCGAAAGGGGGTCATATCTATGACGATTGAGGGTACCCAATTAAAACAAGCCAACAAGCAACCTACAAAAACAAATATCCAAGAGGATTGAGCAAGTAGAGTCCCCCAAATTGTAGTGAATATTTCTCTCTAGCTATGTGCAATAGCACCTACCTTAGATCAGTAGAATCTAAGGGTAGAGTTCATGGTGCAAGGGAAATTCTCAACCTTGACTTACAAACAAGTAACAATAATGTTTTTTAGATTTTTTATGATTTTCTTCTAACTAATAAAAAAAATAAAACGTACCTTTAACAAGATGAGCCACTGTAGTCATTTGAGGATGTTTTCTCATGACTCCCATGTTTTGGTTTTCTCATCTTCTCCAACAAGAGTTTTCAACGAGAAAGGAATCAAGGGTTGCATGGAGTAAACTCAACATGCAACATGGGATGGTGTGGAAAAAGGTGTAGGAATGTAAGGTTCTGGAATCGTGTAATGAAAATTTCAAATATGTTTTTGGGGAGACCTTCACAATGTATTTATAGGATGATCCAAGACTTTGCTACCCCTGGTATTGGTCCATGGTTTTTCATAGTGCATGATATTTGTCCATGGTTTTTTACCCATTCTCATTTTAGGGTTTTTTTCCTTTTTGGGAGAATGGGGGTTATGTTGTAATAAATGCACATCTTCCGTGTATTTATGGGGGAAGAAATAATGATGTTTTGGACCAATTTGGGTGGAATTTAATTGTGAAAGTCAAAATGTAGGGAATAATTGTGGTATTATGATGTATAATTATGGTTTGGACCATAGAGAGCTATGTGGAAAAATTTTGGTGTTAACAGGTGGTTGTATGGAAGCTCTCAAGGGTTTTCCATGTGTTCACATAGGTTTTGAAGGAATTCCCACATGGAAAAGTGTGGTAATTTATTTTACAGTCGTGCTCTGCATAGGATGCAAGTTATGGCTCCCCATGGCTAGACTGCATGATTGTATGTGCTAACAGTCGTGCAATTGTAATATTATTCGACATTCCTTCCGCATGGGGAATCGATGTGAATTCCCATTTGAAAGGGTCATCCCCAATACTAGATGTGGTGTTATGGATTCACATGGATAAAAGTGTGACTATATATATGTTAAAAGTCACTTATTTTCACTCCTTGTCATCATATCTCCTGCAAGGACAATTGATGAGGATTCCCATCAAGAAGGGTTGTGCTCCAAGCGAGGGATGAGTATGCTCATCTTCACTTTTTATTTGTGTGGTTGGTTATTAGATTAATCATGTAGTGGCATGAATTTCTAGGGTAAATACTACACAATTTCGGTGCATGGGTATGTGTTTCATATGTCAAACAGTCTCACAGATTTATTACCAAAAGCATCATAATTTCTCTTTTTTCAATTGTTTTATTGTGATGAATTAATTTTTTGAGGACCAAACCATTGTTGGTTTTGTAGGGCCCACTATGAGATATCTATTGAGTGGTATAAGTGCCACTTTAATTTCTTATGATATTTAGTGGCTCAACAGTCCCAGGTTCATCATCGCCTATGTGAGGTAGGGTTGTTGAAATAGTGGGATTTACCCATGATGAGGTCGAGTATTCATCTCTTATGGGATTTGATAAGTTTTTGGAGACCTAAGATGGGTTTTTTTGTAGTGGACGACAAGAGGATTACCCTTGATTGTTTTGACATCTATATTTTGAATAGTTTATTGATTTGGGGGATCCGAGAGGTGAGCCATCCATCACTGAGCATGGAGAATAACCTGGATCAGTTGTTGCCTAACATTGCAGGGGGAACCCTAATGTGAAGAAGGATGGGGGTGTTGTTTGATCGTAAATTGGTGTTCTTACTATGACCATGATGGTGACTATTTTATTTTGTGTGTTGGGTGTGACTACAAGCCACTGGATATCTAGAGGGAAACTTCTCCTTTTGGAGAAGGTATTGGTCAACAGGTTGGAGATTTCATGTGTGCACATGTTGGTTGTAAACATGCATGCTCAATTGAACAAATGTTATATAGATGGGAAATAATAGTTCTATTATGGTTAGACCTTGTGCTCATTTTTCTTTGAGTGGTATCATTCCTTGAGAATGTCTATTGTTGTACTTATTTGGGGGTTGAACGATCCTCACATGGTATTTTGGGGCACTTTGATTCCCTATAATGGTGGTGGTAAAGTGTGCCAAGTGTTCATGTTGAACTACCTAGAAGTGTGCAGGAAATGAAAGGGGGTTGTGGAGCAGTACCCTAGGAAAGGGGAAGACTTTCATGGATACCTAGACTCTTGCCTCATTTTCCTGGTGATGGGTGGGGACCCATGGGTGAGTAAATACTCTACTATAATATGTTCTTGATTTACTTTCATTTATCTAATTTCATGCATATTTTGGTTATTTTGTGTATATGTGATACAATCATTTTGTGTTTTTGTTTATTCGTTGTAGATATGGGACCCATCCCTCCTCTAGTGGGAGATGTGCTAGATATCATAAGGGTTTATACTTGATAATATCAACATCAACTTCATTATCGAGAGGATATATTTCCCCGAGACAGGGAGGTAGGTTGAGTTATAGGTGGGGGATCCCTAGTAGGGGGTGATCCCAATGCTGGTTATGCCAAGCTTGAGCGGTATTTTGCAGTATCCCTTGAGGGTGATGATGAGTGGATATATGGTTATTTTGATGACCATATGGTGAATGTATCCGTTTTCCATAGGGTTTCATCCTTGTGTGGCTCATTATATTTTGGATAACATGCATTGTGGTTGATATCCATCATCTAAGGATGGCCCAGGGAGCTGCAACAACTGTAGGATTTGAGCATATAGATATAGATACTAAACAAGTAGAAATACTATGAAAGGGATCAACAATATACAAATTTATACAACAAAATTGTTAAACATTAATCGCCACAAAAAAAGAGATAAGTAAATAACATGAGAGAAAGAGAATGTTGTATTACATTAAGATTCAATTGATAAAGAGAGTTACAATAAATAGGCAAGGCGATTTGAATTATGGTAGGAAGAAATTCAAATTTCTCATGTAGTGCAAGAGGTGTTAGTGAGTCTTAACTAGAGCCAAATACCCTTAATTAGTCATGCACACTCTCCAAATTGAGTTACACTGACTCAAGACTTCCCATTCATTAGTTCCAATTGAATGAGGAACATGCAGCTGAGTGCATGCACATGCAACTGAGTGAATGTCCATGCATGAGGAGAAAATCCATAAAAACACTCAAGAAGGGCACTATTGTCTCATAATATATTTAAAAAAGGTGTATGAAGTCCTTGAATAGTGGAGTAAACCCCCTAGATTCACTCCACAATTGTAACTTACAATGTGGGACCCTAAAATCAAGGAAAATAAGCCCTAATTGAAGGAATCCCCCTCATATTCCAACATAAACTTCACGAGTTCTAAAAATAGTAGGTTATGCCCTTAGGAATTTTGAAAAATCTCTAGTGTGACTCAAGTGGTGAAATTAAATGGGGTCTGTCCCATTATAGTCATGAAGTGAAGGTCTAAATCACTACGTAGGATAATGATTCTATAAAGAGGTTTATTTTTCTATAACACCCACCCAAAATTATGACTAGGTGAAACAAATGAAAAAAAGAAAAAATGGATCTTGACATTTTGCAACCATATTAGGTACCCATATTCCACACAATATTCTCTAAAAATTGAGTAAGCGGCGGAAACCACAAGTGAAAATCCCTACCCCTAGCCCCCCTCCCCAAAAAAATAAATAAATATAATATAATATAATATGTGAAGAGAAGTATTTAAGGATCCTACTCATAATATTCCTTCATTCTAAAAGAAGCTCTCAACTGGTTGAACTACTTCTCGATGAAGGGCTTAGCGAATATCCCTACAATGTTTTTTGAAATATCCCTTCTTTTGAAGTGTGAATGGGAACCCATTCATGAGATACAAACACTTTGAAGTGCTTGAATGGTGGTAATTAACCACTCCTTGTTTCAAATGGAGGAAACACCTTGAATATTTTGTGCCGAACTTGGTGAGTTGTAGAAGCAAAAGTTGTAGATCTAGACTATGAGGAGAGATTTTGGAGGTCTTCTTCATTGATAACCTAATTTTGGACAAGTTCTCTTGTAGATACTGAGTACGAAGAGACACTTTGGAGGTATTCTTTAATAATAACCTGATTTGGGACAAGTTCTCAAATGGATAGAAGAAAATTGTTGATCGCCTCTTCTTCTAGGCCTATAAAAGAGTCTTCCTCAACTAAGTGTTGGATCATAGAAGTGCATATGTCCTTGTAGTCCATATGTTATGAAAATTATGAGGCCTCTTTCATCCTCTCGATGGATGTGAATATTTCCTCATAGGTCATATGTTGTACAGCTTCTGGGGGCTCCTTCGACCTTTAATAAGAGTGTATCCTTGAAAAAACTAGCATACCAACTATTTAGTACCCCTACGGTTCTGATGCCATGTAGAATTTGAGCATACATATAAATATACAAAAAAACATAGGAATACCATAAAAGTGATCAATAGTCTACAAATTCTTGCAACAAATGTGCTAAACAATAATCATCACAAAAAAGAGAGAAGTCAATAACATGAGAGAAAGAGAATGGTGTATTGCATTAAGCTTCAATGAATGAAGAGAGTTACAATAAATAGGCAGTGGAATTTTGAATTAGGGTAGGAGGAAATTCAAATTTCTCATGCAATGCAAGAGGTTCTAGTGAGGCTTAACTAGAGCCAAATACCCTTAGTTAGTCTTACACACTCTCCAAAGTAAGTCACACTAACTCAAGACTTCCCAAGCACTAGTTTAACTAAATGAGGCACATGCAACTAATTGCATCCACATGCAACTAAGTGAATGCACATGCATGAGGAGAAAATCCATAAAAACACCAAAGGAGGGCACTATTTTCTCATAACAACTAAAAAAAGGTGCATTAAGTCCTTGAACAATGGAATAAACTCCTGAAATTCACTCCACGACTCTAACTTTCAATATGGGACCCTAAACTCAAGAAAAATAATCTTAATTGAAGAAATTATCCCTCATATTCCAAAATAGACTTCAAGAGTTTTAAAAATGGTAGGTTAGGTCCTTAGAATCATTGAAGAAGCTCCAAGATCACTTAAGTGGTCAAATTGAATGGGGTTTTTCCCACTAGAGTCATGAAGTCATGGTCTAGTTTATTAGGTAGGAGATTAATGTTATGGAAATATTTTTTTCCTCTAAGAACAACAATCGGTCCTATGGGAGTAGGAAAAACAACCCCCCCCAAAGCACCAAGTCCAACAACTAGGACACCACCACCACTGCTAGTAGCAATACCTCCATTGGTCATGGTTCCCCTTGCTTTGAAGATAATTAAATTAGATGTATATAATCCTTGGGCCCCATTTTGTGCCTCTAGTATTTGTTAATTCCTATGGGGGGTGATGTGTTGGTGTACCCCCCATAAGGATTATTATTTTTTGATGTGTCCCTTGAGGAACATGATATATATACACACACATGATTTTTTTACGTTTCCAAATTTATGACTCAAATGTATGTGATGGTTTGTTTATGAATTTCGCTCATGCATATGTGATGATATATCTTGGTAAACACATAAACATTTATTTCCTTTAATGAACAATGCACTAATCAATGTAATAAATGCTATTTCAAAACCTAATTTGTGATGTGGTCAACAAATGAATTAGAACTTCTAGGGACATGGATAAATGCAAGGGTTTCTAATTGTAGATCCAAAAGTTGCACTCATAGGTACTTTCAGTGAAGGCATGGATTACAAACGAGGAATATGTTGTTGAATTGGGTGGCAAGGAGTTGAGAATGTAGGTTAATGCGGAGATGGAGAACATGAAAATGAATGAAGTGAACCAATAATCCAATGCCATCGGTACTTTATGCTTGGTTGTTATTGGCTTGACCAAGGCATGTGCCACTAGTGTGGAAAATGGTATGCATCAGGGTGTAAATGGCCCAATCAATGAATGTTATATTCTTTAACGAACAACTTGTGTTGTCAACAAAGATGGCATGACA
Source organism: Pseudotsuga menziesii (assembly GCA_001517045.1). Taxonomy (NCBI): domain Eukaryota; kingdom Viridiplantae; phylum Streptophyta; class Pinopsida; order Pinales; family Pinaceae; genus Pseudotsuga; species Pseudotsuga menziesii. The sequence continues at coordinate 1,260,127 of LPNX010983004.1, read as the reverse complement.
ACCCATATTTGAATTCATCTGCAAAGGAAAAATCAGTTTTTGAGAAATACTAAATCTAGAAATAGTAAAAGAAAAAACTAAAAAAAGAAAAACTTATGGTGTATTTACAATGTGTGCTTAAATACAATGGTATGGGTCAAGGATATAATTTCTTCAAGTACAACCCATTGACATGGCTATCAAGAAGTTCTCCTTTTGGGATTCCTAACACATATGCACCCTTGGAAAGACAACATTTGACAATATAGGGTCCTTTCCAAAGTGGGTTGAACTTAACTGGTCCTAATTTCATTAAATAAAATTTGAGGTCTAAAATGGTCCTCCTAAGGAAAATAATAAAATAATATCTAGAATAATAAAATAATATTTATGAATTTTGGAAGAATATAGGAAAAATACTATTTTTTGTATATTCAACATATCTCCCTATGGTTTTTACTCAAATTTAGAGTGAGAGCACTCATTGGATACAAAATTCAATTTTGAATCCAATGAGTACCCACACTGCATGCTTTTGATGAACCCCCCCCCCCCCTCCCATCCTGGAAAATGAGAAATGCCTGAAAAAATGTGTTACTTTCGAAGTAACACATTTTTCAGGTATTTCTCATTTTTCGTGGGGTGGGGTCCATCAAAAGTATGCAGTGTGAGAACTTGTTGGATGAAAAATTTAATTCCATATCCAACGAGTGCTCCCGCTCGAAATTTGAGTAAAACCACAGCGATATATGTTGAAAATACGAAGAAAAAAAGTAGTTTTTGTTATGACAAATATGCCAAGTCAACCATTATGGTTGATTTTTTTCTTGAAATTCTATTGGTTGGATATTTTTTTGAGTCCGTTATAGTTGACTCTTTTTCTTATGAGGCCCATTTTAGACCCCAAATTTTCTCTAATGAGTGTCCATTTCTGCATCAAACATGAGAACAAAGACATCTTTGTTGAGAATGCGAGGGAGGAGTTGGAAATCACAGTGAGCTTTAGATCATTCCTTCATAGCCTCATTTTGTTGTAATGAGATGTGACATTTGTCATCGAGGTGTTACAAAGTGAACAAGTGTTTCTCAAGCATGAGGGTATCATGAATTAGTTCAATAAAGGTCTGAAGGGTGGGAGCCCTAAACTATGTGGGTAAATTTTCCTCTACACAATAAATGGGGTGGAAGGTCATGAATCTTGTAGTCTTTTTTACTAAAATTATGTACTCCCAAAGTGTAGAGAAGAGAAAGTGATGTTAGTTGGTATTACTCTTAATAACTATCCTTTGAAGCATGGTTTTGATGACTTTATTGATTGCCTTAACTTGGCCATTTTCTTGAGGATAGTATGGGATGGAAAATCATTGGTAAAACCTAGCAAGAAATATAGTTCCTAGAATATATCATCCTAGAAATATGTGAAATTGTCAAATACCAACTATTTAGGAATTCCAAATCATTTGATGATGTGATTAAAAAAGAAATAAGCAGCTATCGCACTCATGTTGTTGAAGTAGACATTTCCTTGGTCCACTTGGTGAAGTAATAAGTTGCAACGGTAATGTATTGTTGGTTGTTAGTAGAGGCAAGATGAAATTACATGAAATATATTCCCCTTTTGTAGAAGGAAGCGACCGTCATTACGGGGTGCAAAGGAGCTGGAGGAGCTCAGGTTTTGCAAGAAAGTATTTGACAATTTTCATGAAATCATTTGACTTTGTGAACACAATATTTGAAGAGTGTTGGCCGAAATAGTATGCGTGAAGGAATTTTTGGATGCTATATAACCCATACAAGTGGACTCCACATGCGCCACCATAGCAATAATTTAGGACACGCTAAGCCTCTTCATGAAGTAAGTATCACTATATAATGGTGTAAGATCCTCTCCATAAAAGAACATATCCGATGAGGAGATATTGAGGGGCTTGGCGATGAATATGATGATGGCTATATCGTGAGATGTGTGAAGTGAACATATATCTGTATAAATATATGAGGATGCATTTGTACCAAAGGTATTTAGTGAAAATTATGAATAAGTTTTCATTAGGAAACTGATCGCTTATTAAGGGTCCTACTGTGACAATTGGGATATCGTTTATAAACTTGGAGAAGGAAAAGGTATTTTCTATTTTGAATGCACAAACACTAGTTTGAATTATTGTAGGATGATGACCCAACAAATGAACTTACCATCGATACTTCACCAACTCATAATGTACTACATAGGGTTGGAGTTTGGGATTATGGTTTTTTTGTAATGAAATATTTAACATCATAGTTATTGTACTAAGAGGATGAAAATCGAGGCCAATTCCTCATCATGATCGTAATTGATTGGTGATCCTAACAATGTTTTACTAATGTATTAAATTACGTGTTCCTCATGGTTCTCACCTTCTTGAATGAAGACTCCAACAACTAAATAGTGGGATGTCGAAATAAATAATAAAAGATTTATTGAAATTTGGCAAGGATGCCAAAAGGAACAGAGGTGGTAAGTTCATTTTTCAATTCCTCAAAGAACTATTGTTCCTGGTGATCCCATTGGAAAAGAATGTCCGTTTGAAGGAGACACAAAAATCATTTTTATTGAGTGGTATAATCAAGGATGAAACAACATAAATCATGTTTTTCCTTGAAGGCTTTGTAGCTTATGTCACATATTTGGTGGGGGAAGTTCAAGGATAGCTTTAAATTTCAAGGGGTTGACGTCGATCCCTCGTTAAAAGACAATAAACACGAGAAATCGTCCTTTTTTATGTAAAAAAATGCATTTGAGGGGTTTCAAGTGTATGTTGTACATGAAATTGTAGGAAAGTGGTATGAAGATCGTTCAGGTGGTAAACAAGTTTCTTGGATTTGGGTGTCATCTCATCAAGTTAGTCCATGATGATTTATGCTAAGTCATTAGAGGAATAGGACATGGCACGTTGGGATGTGCCAACTAACTTTTTCATAATGAATGGCATGACACATAATGATAAAGTTCCCCATGGAGTAGTGAAGGTTGTTTTGTATTGGTCCTGTTGACGAATCTTTATTTGAATGTAGCCATAAAATCTATCCATGAATGATAGGAATTCATGTTGAATATAAGAATTGAATACTTGGTCAATAAAAGATGGTGGGAAGTTGTCTTTGGGACATGCCTGATTTAGATATCTTAAATATGTACATACACAAAGTGTGCCCTATTTTTTGTTAATGATAATTGGGTTTGAGATGAATGACGTGTAAGTAATAGGGTAAATGAATCCTTCTTGATGTAGTTTCTCAATTTCTTCTTTGATGGTGGAAGTTTTGGAGGGTTCAACTAGATATTGTTTTTGTCGTACTCATGAAGCATTAGGACACTTGTCAATATGATGTTCAATAATTGTAGGATCAATCCCTCGCATCCCTACATATGACTAGGAAAATATATCCCTAAACTCTTGGAATAGTGCTTTGCAAGCACTAACCTCTTTTTGAGAGCAAGACGTACCCAGTGAGATATTTTTTATAAAACTGAGAGTGATTGAAATATACACCTTAATGGTGGGTGATATGTTTCCTTCTTCAAAATCATCGAGAGTAGAAATAATATTTTTGAACCAATTGACGCGGTAAAGAGGGATAAAGTCCTTGGTTTCAATAGAGTATTAATCCACCATCATTGTTCTGGATGTGTCAGGACATGATGTAAGAATGATGATGCATATCATTCCATGGTGTCGTAGGAGCAGTCATTGCTTCGAAGATGTATTTGCATGATTGAAACAGTCGATCAAGGAAGTCATTTGGAACTGTGAGTTCAAATACGATAGGCTTTGGAATGTGATTGGTTGAGACAAGACTTATTGCAAAGCCTTTCCATGTCAACCATAATGAGAAATTCCGAGGGCATAATTATCATTTATGATGACGATTAATGAGTTTAAGGGGTGTATCTTAAGGTATTTACTATTGATGTACCAATGATATTTGTTGTTGATGGTGATGATTGTTCATCATTCCTAGAAGTGTTGGATGATGACGTGTAAAACATGTCCACATTCCTAGTCGCATCTTGTGATAGGGGAAATATTTATTTCTATGAAAATACTTATTGGGTAGTGAGAGGAGGATATATGCATGGTGGGTGTCTTAATTTCTCAAGGTGTAGTACTTTTTCTTCCTGTAAGATGGGACATATAAATGAGTAATGTGTTAACATCCCACATATCTTACAAGAGTAAGTGGGCAGGTTGGTTTCCAATGTATCTGTCAGATACTAAACAATTTTGATTGTTTGACTTGTTCATGTCAGAAGCGAGCATATGGGTGTTGCAAGGACATATCGAACATTAGAGAGCATCATATCCATTATTGATATCAACTTAATGGGGACAAATTCAACGCTAATCATTTGTGAGTGAAGAGAAGTAGAAAGGGTAGTTCGGAATTAAAGGATATACATAAAATGATGTGTGTAGTGAGTAAAGTACGAGAAAATAGTGCATGGATGATTTGAGCACAGTAATTTTCTCTTCCGTTTAAGAGTATCTACTTTTGGAAGACATGGAATGCTTACTACTTGTGAGTTAGAGGCTATGTGAGTAGGTGTGGATAATATATTTGTAAGTTTTGGAAATGTTGGGAATATATTGGTAGGGTGGCATATTGTGTCACACAACACACATGGTGGGGGGATTCATGCATCTGGATTTATGGCTTTTGTCACTTATTTTGTTGGGGGATTTATTCTCCTGATGATAGATTTGGTGGGGGGAATCAGTTGTTCCATGGTTTGTATTGTAGGCCATGGAATATCAAATGGAAATACATTGACTAGTGTGATGGACATAAAATTCATATGCACATATGTTTGGGGTTATATTAAAAAATGGAGGTTTTAAATACCAAACAGCCTAGATTCCGAGGGCGAGCCTTGGGAAATTGAGGATGGCCATCACTAGAATTCCTTGTATACCCTGGGGAGGGAGAATGAATGGTACTTCTACAATTGGTACCGCAAATAGGGCAAGTGTGATATTGGTAACCACCCACCTATTCCACTAGCTCAAAACATTTTTTCCAATTTTATATTTTTCTACGGATTTTTGTGTCCAAAAATGTTGGGGTCATTGTGAGGCCCTAAACAATATTTTTTTGCAATGTTGCAGTCTAGACATAATTAAAGGCATGTCTAGATGGCTAAAATTTGTAATTCTAGGCTAGACCTTTCCAATTGGATATCGAGCGCCCTAAACAAAGATTGTACGAAAAAATTGTAACACCTTGGTTTTGACCCCATTTGCATTAAATGTATATGATGTATATATTGTATTTAATCATGGTGTGGAGCTACAAGAAAAATCCCCACCATGGATTATTGTTTTATGTTCCAGTGATTAAATCAGTGCTGATGGTATTTTGTGCTAGTCAGGCACGTTATGATTTTTAAATCATCATGTAAATATGCAATTAATTAAAAACACACAACCAGCTATGTCAATGCAACAATAATGAGAAGGGCATGATTTCCTAAGGATAAGGGGGGGGGGAATATTTAACCTTTGGGGCCAATGGGGAAAATCCAAATGTCAAAGGGAGAACCCATCAAAATTGTCAACTACCTTTCTTGTCTTACTCACCCAATCATTTATTACTGCCAGAAATTGGTTGAGTTGGTTATTGCATGGGATGGGCAAGGTATGACAACCCAAATTCGAATTGGAAAAGCCATCAGTTTTTGGGAAATGCATTTTGACTCCTTGGGCAAGCAAAAACCCAAAAAATGTAACCATGCTTTCATGTTGGGATGTTTTCCTCACCATTTTTCCTTCACGTGAGCTCTCTCACGCATCCAAAACTTCCTGTGTGTGTTTTCATCCCACATTTTTGGTTGTTGGCTTCATTTTCCCATGGATGGGAGGTCATTTTTGTAATTCCAGGTATTGGGTTGGTTTTCCTCACATTTTTGGAGCTGCCGGTGCATTTTCCACTCATGATTTTGTATTTTCATGTGTTTTTACCATGACGGTGAAGTGCTTTTGTTATCTTCTAGTGGCCGAGATATATGCTGGGCATTTTGGTGTCGTTTCCACATGCCCACGGTGAGGAATTTCGTTGTTTAGTGTTTCCCAATGAGTGGGAGAAAAAAGCCACAATTTTTTGGTGTTGTTGAGTTCATTTTGGCCACATTAGGGCCATAAATGAATTTGGGATTCGAGTTGCTCAGACTGAGTTGTTTCTACCTAGTTGCCATACCCAATTTTGGTCTATGTGGTGTTTTTCATTCAATCCAGAAAGGTTATTACTATGTGCATATCATTTGTTGGCCTTTGAACTATCTTTGGGTGTGGAAATGGGGTCTAATATTGCTTGAAAAACCTAGTGTGTGCAGGAGCCTCACAAACAGAGCTAGAGGGCTAACTTTCTTCGTTGCACCCCCTGAATAACACTGGAAGGGAAGGTATGGCCGGAGTGACTGCATAGCACAGAAGGAGATTCTTCCTTGTGTTTGGTGTGTGTGGATGTCTTAGAAGTCAGGCTAGTTCTGGTGCAGGTGTACATAGCTCTTGGATTGAGCTCACTAGCTTAGCAGCCAACCTTTCCAGTTCCCAGTTAGCCTGATAAACCCAACTGTGTTGGCTTGGCTGAAATTTGTGTATCCTTGGCTACGCGTGAGCCTACTAGTTTCCCCTTATTACTTGTGGAATCATGCCCAGCTCTGGGGTGGCAGTGTTGCTAAGTGATTAATGAGCTCACTGGCCTATGGTTGGGTGGAACGTTGCAGCGACGTAGCTGGTTACGGGACAATATTCTTCTAAGATAAGTATTCTTGTGTTTAAATCCTTACAATAGTGTTTGTTTTATGAATCCATATGAACATGTTAAATGCGGTGAATGAATGAATGTGCTTCCGCTGTTTGATAATCATTTATGAATCTATGTATGTTTAAGTTCAATGCATTTTATTTTTATGTCCATGGGGCTAGATTGCCCGGAATGTTAGCATTATAGTCACCTCCTCTCACCGGTAGAAGAGTGGGGATGTGACAGATTGGTATCATAGCTCTCAGGTTGCAGCAGTGGGCCTTTATTGGACAAGAATATCAGTTAACATAGGTGGGATAACCTCTGTTGAAGCATAGGCCAGCGGAGAGAATTTTTTGAAAAATTACTAAGTGTGAAAACCCTTCTCTGTGTGGAGGCTCAGTTGACTGAAGTAGATCCGCAGCGACGAACTAAAGTCCAAGTGTATTTTTCTACGGCGGATAGAAACCAGACATTGAGCCGCTACGGCAGCGGGAGCCAAAGAATGTCGGATCCACCATGCTAGCAGGAAAAATACAAGGAACAGGCCGTAGTTGCATGTAGAAATTGTAAAGTCTTCTAATATAGTGGCAGCGGCTGGAAGTAGAAAACCTTTTCGCAACGGTGGCTTGGTTTCCAGGAAGCAAGCCGCTACCCGGTGGACGAGAAAGGAGGAGGCAAGCCGATGAGAGAAAATTTTCAAAAAAATATTTTAAGTAAGAAAAGTTCTCCTCGAGGGCGGATGGAAAATGAAATTCGAGCCGCAAAAGCAGCTGAGGGCGAAAAATAGCATCGATGCCCATCGGTTGGACCGAGACGACATAGCGGGCGGAAACCTAGGAATTCTCCAGTAAAGCGGCTATTGAAGTAGGAAGTTTTGTCGATGGAGGCAGATGAAAGATGATGATCGAGCTGCTACGGTGGACTAAAATTAGAGTTTGACCCACAACGATGGCTGGCAAAAAAGGAAGAAGAAGTCAGAGGGTGAGAAATGAAGAAGGAGCCGCTACGTCGGATGAAAGACAAGGATCGATCTGCTGTAGCAGGTGGAAGTCAAAAATATTTCTGATGCAGTGGGTAAAAATTATGAAGCCACAAGGGGGCGAGCCCCCTTGACCCCCGTCGTCCCCCTTAGAGAGTCGTTCTTTGAGAAAGAAAATTCTATGTTTTGGGAAAAGTTGTCATTGTATGATTTTTCCAAGAGAAGGTAAGTAATTATGATTTGTATAAATTTTATGCAGCTAACAGTTGTGTTACTAACACATTTTGCAGAATCATAGTCACCTTCAAGGGCAGTATTCTAGGTAGTGTGGTTCGGTAAAGTAAGTTGTGGTTCATCCATGAGAACTCATGATGGATATGATGCTCGAGACTCCTACGAGAGCGCACGAGATGCCATGGGGGAGAATGTCTGAGTTGGAAATGATGACATAGAGTCTAATGGAAGGAGATTCCAAGAGACACCTCCAAATATTGCAGCTACCATGAGAATCCTGATTAAATCCCAAGAAGAGTAGCATCAGTTGAATGTTGATATGTTTCAAAGTGTGATCAACTTGCAAAGAAAGATGGACTCTGGGAATGGTACAACAAAACTAGAGGGTAGTAAGAGAAATACCAGAAGAAGAATAAGGAATTCTAGTAGATCATCTGACTCAAAAGAATCCAGTGGGGATTCAAGATCTTCTTCTCACAAGAGCAAGAGAAAGAGGCACCACAAGGATTGCTCTCGAGATAAATTAAATAAGGATAAACCTCCTACATTGGATGGCGAGGAGAAGACTGGATAAGAAGTTGGAGCTTGGATTCTTGGGATAAAGAAGTATTTCTATATTCAATCTAAATGGAAGGGCATCCATTTGGTGGGAGCACTTCAAGCAAGTAAAGAGGATCAGCAAAAGAAGGCTTAAGTGGAAGTAGTTCAAGAAGTATTTCAAGCAGAAACACCTCTTTGACAGGTATTATGATGACAAAATTAAGGCATTCCATGAGCTAATATTGGGACAGTAGACCATGGAGGAGTATGCAAATAAGTTCTTGGAATTGTTAAGGTATGTCAGGTACATCAAAGATGAAAAGGTGAAGATCCAACATTTTCTAAGTGGATTGCCTTAGTCTTAAAAAGACAGAATTGAGTTTTATGAGCCTAGAACCCTGGAAGAAGCAATCAGGAAAGCTAAGTACTGCTATGAGTAGAGCAAGGGAAATCCTGAATACCAGAATACATGGAAGGACAAAAGGAATGAGAAATCTGACCAAAGGAAGAAAGGTTTCAAACCTTCTAAATTCAGGAATCAGTAGAAGAAATCGTCACAAGCAGAGAAGCAGCCAGCCAAAGTGATGGGAGAAAATCCTAAAGAGCCATAACAGAACAGAGGACTACTCCAATGTTGGAAAATTAGAGGACCGCACATGCACAGGAATTGTCCACTTGAGGATGATAATGCAAGGCCAGCTTACAACATTCAAGAGGTAGAAACACTGGGTCAAGTAGCAAGAGTTGTCCCTAGGATTTGTGTAGCATTGGAGGACCACCAGGAAGATCACCAATCAACTGTGGTTGAAGTTGCAGGTAAGATTGTTGAGAAATATGTTTCTATTTTGATTTACCCTAGTTCTACTCACAGTTATATCACTCCTAGAGTAGTGGATATTTGTTCTTTTACGAAAGTAAAGCATAGAAAATCTTGGTTAGTTCAGCTAGCCACTGGAACTAAGAGAAAGGTTAGTGAAGTGATAGATAAATGTACGTTGGTCATGAATGAATTGGTCACTTGTGTTGATCTGAATGTTCTACCACTTGGTTCCTATGATGTTCTCATTGGAATGGATTGGTTAGAAGCTCACAGGGTAAATCTTGATTGTTATAAGAATACTTTTGAATGCATGGATGAAGAAGGGAACCAAGGAGTTGTGAAAGGCATTCCAAAGGTGACTTTTGTGAGGCAGATTTCAGCTATGCAGTTGAAGAAATTTTGTAGGAAAGGTTGCTAGTTATATGCAGCCCATATTTTGGAGGAGACAGAGAATGAATCTCCTAGGTTGGAGGATTTTCATGTGTTGTAGGACTTCAGGGATGTGTTTCCTGATGAGATTCCAGGGATTCCTCCAAAAAGGGACATTGATTTCACAATTGTGTTAGTTTTTCAACATTAAGCTAGCATTATGTTAGGATATTTACTGAGAGAACAACAAGTACAGTAATAAAACACAAGAGACAATGAACATAGTGTTTTTCATTGGGGAAACCATAAATGGAGAAAACCCTGCAACTGGTCTTCTTCTCTGTATCAACTAGATCATCTCGTCATCTGCATCTCAAGTCTTCTGAGTCTTCAAGTCATCTTCATTCTTCAAATCTGGATCATCTCTTGATCTGGATCATCATCACTGGATCTGGATCATCTCTCAATATGGATCATCATGGGACATCATCACTGGATCTCGATCATCTCTTGATCTGGATCAACATCACTGGACTGGATCTGGATCATCATTTAATCTAGATCATCATCACTGGATCTGGATCATCTCTCGATCTGGATCATCATCACTGGACTAGATCTGGATCATCACTCGATCTGGATCTCTTGGAGTCATCATAACTAGATCTGGATCATAGCTCGATCTGGATGTCATATGGTCATCATCATGTGTGCTATCTCGTCATAGGAAGTTCTACAGAACCAGCCTTCTTTCATGATGGTTGTAGGCCTAGCCATCAGTTAGGTATTTGCCTAGCACTTACATCTAACCTACTTGTCAGAAAGGCATGCCCAGCACTCACATCTGATCATGTAGTAACCTACAATCACATCAGAAAGGCCCAACACTCACATTCACCAGCATGATAGGACATCACATCACTAACATCTGTGAAAAGGCTTCAGCACTTATATCTGACCTGGAAGGAAACAAGTCCTCCACCCTCGCCAAAAAGGCTTGCACTCACATCTAACCTGGAAGGAATTGAATCTTCTCACCATGACAAAATCGCCCCCAGTCCCAGACTAAGCTACCTTGTAATGGACTAGGTGCCTCCATTCTCCCGAAGAATGGAAGTTGCCCTTATATCTGACCTGGTAGGAAACAAGTCCTACACCCTCACCAGAATGGCCTGCACTCAAATCTGACATGGAAGGAACTGAATCCTCTCACCATGACAGAATGGCTCAGCCCTTACATCTGACCTGCTTGTCAGAATACCTTTGGAACTTAGCACTCATATCTGACATGGAAGGAACTGAATCCTCTCACCATGACAGAATGGCTCAGCCCTTACATCTGACGTGCTCGTCAGAATGGATTTGGATCTTAGCACTCATATCTGACATGGAAGGAACTAAATCCTCTCACCATGACAGAATGTCTTAGCCCTTACATATGACCTGCTCATCATAATGGCTTTGGGACTCATCACTTTCCCTTGGAGGAAACCTCGATCTGGAGAACACCAAGCTTCTCCCTAAAATACTCGAACTTCACTCTGGCCAATGGCTTCATCAACACATCAGCTATCTGTTCCTCTGTTGCAACATACTGGAGCTTCACTGCTCCTCTCGACACCATATCCCTGATATAGTGATACTTGATCTCGATGTGCTTCGACTTGTCATGGAACACCGGATTCTCTGACAACTTCATGCAACTCTGGTTGTCATAATGTATACAAGTAGCATCCATCTGGAGATCAAACAAATCATACAATAGCTTCCGCAGCCATACTACCTCACAACTAGCTGAACAAGTTGCGACATACTCTGCTTCAGCTGTACTTAGTGCCACACAGGATTGCTTCCTGCTAAACTAGGAGATCATACCTGATCCTATACTGAAGCAACACCCTGAAGTGCTCTTCCTATCAATGGCACTACCTACCCAATCTAAATCAACATAAACCTCCAGGTTAATCTTCTGATTCGCATCGTACTTGAGCCCATAATCAACTGTACCCATCAGGTACCTCAGAATATGCTTTGCAGCAATCAAGTGAACATTTCTTGGATCTGTCAAGAACTGGCTCAAGGTGTTCACAGCAAAGCAAATGTCTAGTCTCGTGTTCGTCAAGTACATCAATGATCCAATCATCTGACCATACATCGTAGCATCAATTGACTCTGATGAAGCATCACTCAATAGCTTCAGGTTCGATGCCATAGGTGTGGCCATAGTATTGCAGTCCATCATCCCAAACCTCTTCAAGATCTCTACTGCATACTTCCCTTGTCCAAGGAAGATTCCATCTGTACTCTGCCACACCTCCATACCTAGAAAGTAATGCATCATCCCCAAGTCCTTCATTTCGAACTCAACAGCAAGCTTTATCTTTGTATCAGTAATCAACCCATCCGTACCTGTCATAAATAGATCATCTACATACAGTAGAAGCATCACTGGGTTGCCATCCTCAACCTTGTAGTAAAGGTTGGAATCTGCTTTACTCTTGGTAAAGCCCAAACTGGATAGAAATCTATCAATTATGTCGTACCATGTCCTAGGTGCCTGTCTCAAACCGTACAGGGCTTTCTTCAATCTGCATAAATGAGACTCCATGTCATGTGTCTCAAAGCTGAGTGGTTGTTCTACATACACTTCCTCTTCCACTACACCATTTGAGAAAGCAATCTTGACATCCATCTAGTGTATCTTCCATTTCATCACTACAGCTAGAGCAAGTATTGATCTGATGGAAGTGTATCTGGATACAGGTGCAAAGGTTTCTTCATAGTCTATTCCCTCTTTCTGAGATAAACCTCGAGCTACAAATCTTGCCTTATATTTTTCAATGCTACCGTCTGCAGCATGCTTGATCTTGTAGATCCATTTGGAAGTTACCACTGACTTCCCTTCTGGTCTTGGGACAACATCCCAAGGATCATTCTTCATGATCGATTGATATTCTTCAATCATAGCATCCTTCCATTCTTTCTGTTCTGTTGCTTCTTCATAACTGGAATGTTCTTTATCAATGAAATCACATAGTAAAGCTACATACCCGGAACAGGATCTAGTCCTCTTTCTTTCTCTGTGATTCTCTTCTGGAGCCCCATATCTTTCCACACCTTGGATAAGTTCTCGTACCCAAGCAGGTTTCCTCTTATGAGGATTCTTCTCCAGAGGTGGATTTATAGGTCTTTGTGGTTCTTCAAATTCTCGATCGTCTTATCGAGTTTCTTCATTCATGGTTGTATCATGAATTCTGGGTGCTTCTGCTTCTTCAGGTTCTTCAACATGTCTCTTTCTGGATTTGTTGTAATTTGTGTCTTCATCAAATGTCACATCCCTGCTGATGAAAATTTTCTTGTATCCTGGGAAATATATTCTGTAAGCCTTCGAGCTTTCAGAGTATCCCACAAATATACCCTTCTTTCCTAAAGGATCTAATTTAGTCCTCTTCTCTTTTGGAATGTGGATGTACACAGGACAGTCGAATATTCTAAGATGGCTGACTTCTGGTTTCTTTCCAGAGAAGACTTCTTCAGGAGTCTTGTTCTCGAGTACTCTATGTGGAGTAAGGTTCTATACATACATTGTTGTTCTGGCAGCTTCCACCCAAAGATGCATAGGAAGGTCTTGATCATGAAGCATTGCCTTTGCAGCTTCCATGATAGTTATGTTCTTCCATTCTGCAATCCCATTCTGTTTTGGATTATAAGGAGTGGACAACTCCCTCTTAATCCCTGATTCTTTGCATAGCTCTTTGAATTCATTTGAAAATGATTCTCTCCCATTATCTGATCGAATGGTCTTGATCTTCTTTTCAGTATGGTTCTCGTTCAAGTCTTTGAATTCCTTGAACTTACTAAATACTTTGTCTTTGTTCTTCATGAAGTAAACCCATGTCTTCCTATAAAATTCATCAATAAAAGAAACATAATATGCATACCCGCTTAGAGAGTTTGATGACATAGCACCACATACATCAGAGTGGATGATTTCCAAGATTTCTTTTGCTTTTCTTTTGCTGCTTGGAAATGTCTTCTTTGTATTCTTTCCTTTCGCACATCCTTTGCAGACCCCATCATGTTTTGCTTGGATTTATAGAATACCTTCGATAGCTTTGCTTGCAATAGGTAGTGCTCTATAATGCACATGTGCAAGCCTTCTATGCCAAAGTTCACTTGGCTCTACTATGTCATGGACCAAGGCTTGTTCTGGATGGCCCTTTAATTTGTACAATCCTCCTTCTTGTTCTCCAATTACTACCGCATCATCGATAGTCTTTCCTTTTTGCCACATGATGACTTGACCATCTATGAATGCAACCCGCATTCCTTTTGCATCTAATGCTGATATGGAGAGAAGGTTCTTCTTGAGTCCTGTGACAAACAATACTTCTTTCATTGTTAGAGATTTTCCAGAGTCTAATTTATAGGAAGATTCCCCACTACCTTTTATTGGATATTGGTAGTCATCTTCTAGCTTTACCTTGTGAGGTGATTCATGTTATGACAGTCTCACAAAGGATTCCTTAAATCCAGTCATATGTTTGGAAGCCCCGCTGTCTATAAGCCAATCATCAATTCCATGAGTAATGTTACCCATGAGAGCGGATATCAGAACATATTCATCCTCGCTTGAAGAATCTTCACTTTCATATCTAGATCTCTTCCTAGTTGGTTCATCATCCTCTGCAGCATGAGCATGATGTCTTCTTTTGTTTCTCTTCTTCATTATCTTCTGTTTGTTAGGACAATTCCTTGCATAGTGTCCTGCTTCATCACATGTATAGCATATGATCCTAGATACATCTTTTCTAGTGTTATCTTTGTGAGAGTGCTTACCTCTGGAGCTATGAGGTCTTCTTTTGTTTGACTTGGAGTGTACCGTGAGAGCTTGGTCTTCACTTCCCATCTTCTCTTCTCGAGCTGCTATCCAAGCTTCTTCTTGAGATCACTCTTCCCATAGTCTGCTGAACTTGACTAACTTCTTTCTAGCACAAATTCCTTGGATTAAATAATCCCATGACCTAGGAAGGCCATTCAAGGTAGTCATTACAATCTCTGCATTTTCCACTTCTTCATCAACTGCTTCTAATTGCTCTTTGATTTGAGAAACTCTTGTGAAGCAAGACTGGATTGTTTCTGCATTCTGAATCTTCACATTCTTCAGTTGGTTTCTCAGGGTCATCTTCCAGTTTATGTTCTTCCCTTCAAACAATTTGGTTAGGGCATCAAACATAGCTTTAGGTGTGTTGAGAGAGGACACCTATGGGATAAGGTGATCCTTGATAGAATCAGCAATGATCCTCTTTTCCATAACCATATTCTTCTTATGTAAGGACTTTGCCTCATCTCCCTCTAGAACTGGAACCTCCTCATGGATGTAGCAGTCTAACTCATTTTCTTCCAGGACCAGGGAGATCCTATACTTCTAGGCTAGGAAGTTATCAGCTCCCTCAAGATTTTCATCAAGCTTGGTATGATGAGACATATTAACTGAGAACCTCAAATGGAAATACAAAATATTTTAGATCTTACCAGGTTCAAGATGTCAGATTTGAAACTTGAGCTGAAATCCTGCAGAGCTGGTTCAGGAGCAAATTAGGGTTTTGCTTTTCCAGAGTTTTGTCCACCCAAATGCCTTGAAATTTGTCCCTAACTTTTATTTTGGGGAGGATATCAATCCAGGCTTGGTCTTACTGAAAAATTCCTCTTCTGTGAAAAGCCCTAATTTTCAATAGTAGTGACAGGTCCAAAACTGAAAAACCTCAGAATTGGATTATGCTTCGACAGAAAGATGCGCCCTAAGGAGGAGAGTTATTCCACCTTAATTTTGTTGAAAATATATGGAGGAAGATCCACAAAATAGGAATCCCTAGTTCCCACAGCTGCACAGTGTCCTCTTCTCAAGTTAGCTCTGATACCATGTTAGTTTTTCAACATTAAGCTAGCAGTATGTTAAGATCTTTACTGAGAGAACAACAAGTACAGCAATCAAACACAAGAGACAATGAACATAGTGTTTTTCATTAGGGAAACCATAAATGGAGAAAACCCCACAAATTCCTCAGAGATAGAATCAGCACAAGATGTAAAACCCCAAAACAGTAAGATGCACTCCCGACAGCAGTAATCTTCTTCTTGTCTAGCCCCGGTGTCTTCTCCTTCCTCAACTATGTGATACACTTGAGTGTGTGTGTGATGTGTTCTAAATAGAGACCCCGGCTCTCTATTTATACTAATCCCGACATGACTAAAACCCTACTAGGGCTTACCTCTACTAGGAGAGTCTAATAACCCTAGTGCCCCAGAACTGTGGGGACTTTAACCCTTAGACAATCAGAGGGTTACCCACTATGACTTGACATGACTTGTTTACATTATTGATTCTTTCAATCGAAACATCGGGGCATGACAACATGACTCAATTACATAATAGATACATCCCGGAATAAACTTCGGGTTACAATACATAAGATACATAAATGAATACATTCTGAAGTTACAAATACATCAACAAATTGAACTTGTGCCAGGAGTAGCACCAGTTTCTAAGACACCCTATAGAATGAGTACACCAGAAATGCTAGAGTTGAATATGCAACTGCAAGAATTATTGGAGAAGAAGTATATCAGGCTGAGTGTGTCTCCATGGGGAGCACCAGTTCTATTTGTAAAGAAGAAACATGGTACACTCAGGTTGTGTATTGATTACAGACAGCTGAACAAAGTCACTGTGAAGAACAAATATCCTTTTCCTAGGATTGATGACCTCTTCAATCAAATGAGAGGAGCAAAGGTATTTTCCAAGATTGACTTGAGATCTGGTTATCATCAGTAAGAATCAAGGACAAAGACATTCATAAGACAGCCTTCAGAACAAGGTATGGACATTATGATTTTGTAGTGGTACTATTTGGTCTCACAAATGCACCAGCTATATTTTGTTAGTTTTTCATCACATTTAAGCTAGCATTATGATCTTAGGATCTTTTCACTGAGAGAATAACAAGCACAGCAATAAAACACAAGTACATCACAAGAGACAAGAGACACAAAGAGTTTTCCTCGGGGAAACCATAAAGGAGAAAACCCCGCAACTTCCTCTAAGATAGAATCAACACCAAAACAGTAAGAGATCTCCCAAAATAGCAGTAGTCTTCTGTCTTCTGTCTAGTCCCAAAATTTCCTTCTCCAGTAGTGCGCCACACTTGGGAGCAAGTGATGTATTTCACAAGTGATAAATAGAGAGACTCTCACTCTCTATTTATATTCATCCGTTCACTTGAATTGCCTTTCACACGTAGGCTCAACCTAATAATTACTACTCGAGCCTACACCTTAATTAGTGTATAATAGCTCAAGTGCCCCGAAACTGTGGGGACTTACCTAATGACTTGACATGACTTGTTTACATTATTAATCCTCCCGATCGGAACATCATGGCATGACCACATGACTCAAATACATAATAGAAACATCTCGAAATAAACATCGAGTTACAATATATAAGATACATAGAAGAATACATTCTGAAGTTACATATACATCAACACTCCCTCTTAACTAGGAAGGTATTCTTTCGACACAATTTTCAGCACTGGTCTTCTTCTCTGTATCAGCTGGATCATCTCATCTTCAAGTCATCTTTGTCTTCAAGTCATCTTCGTATATGGATCATCTCTCGATGTGAATCATCATCGAACATCATCACTGGATCTGGATCATCTCTCGATCTGGATCATCATCAAACATCATCACTGGATCTGGATCATCTCTCGATCTGGATCATCATCACTGGACTGGATCTAGATCATCACTCGATCTGGATCAACACTGGTGCTATCTCATGATTCTTCTCATCACAGGAAGTTCTACAGAGCCAACCCTTTTTCATGCTGGTTTTAGGCCTACCCTCATGTAGGTCTTCGCCCAGCACTTACATCTGACCTACTTGTCAGAAAGGCACACCCATCACTCACATCTGATCATATAAGAACCAATCCTATAATCACATCAGAAAGGCCCAGCACTCACATTCACCAGCATGATAGGACACACCTACTATCATCTGTGAAATGGCTCAGCACTTACATCCTCCAGCATGATAGGACACACCTACTATTATCTGTGAAATGGCTCAGCACTTACAACCACCAGCATGATAGGACACACCTACTATCATCTGTGGAAAGGCACAGTGCTCACATCCACCAGTATGGTAGGACACACCTACTACCATCTTTGGAAAGGCTCAGCACTTACAGTCACCAGCATGGTAGGACACACATACTACCATCTGTGAAAAGGCTCTGCACTTACAATCACCAACATGGTAGGACACACCTACTACCATCTGTGAAATGGCACTGCACTTACAGTCACCAGCATGATAGGACACACCTACTATCATCTGTGAAATGGCTCAGCACTTACAACCACCAGCATGATAGGACACACCTACTATCATCTGTGAAAAGGCACAGCACTCACATCCACCAGCATGATAGGACACACCTACTATCATTTGTGGAAAGGCTCAGCACTTACATCCATCCAGGAAGGAACACATCCTGCTCACAATGATGGAAGGGCATGCACTCATATCTAATCATGAGGGAACACATCCCAACAATCATATCAGAATGGCCCCCAGTCCTTGACTGACCTACCTGGTAACTGACCAGGCGCCTCCATTCTCCTAGAGAATGGTAGTTTCCCTTACATCCGACCTGCTCATCGGAATGGCCAACACTCACATCTGACATGGAAGGAACTTAATCCTTTAGCCATGAACAGAATGGTTCAGCCCTTACATCTGATCAAGTGGGAACACATCTCTTTATCACATCAGAATGGCTACTCAGTTCTTACACTAAGTGTTCCTGGTAACTAACCAGGTGCCTCCATTCCTAGAATGGCAATTGCTCTTACATCTGTCCTACTCGACAGAATGGCCAGCACTCATATCTGACATGGAAGGGAGCAACCCTACCACCATGACAGAATGGCTCAGCCCTTATATCTAACCTACTCGTCAGAATGGCTATGGATCTCAGCACTCATATTTGACATGGAAGGAACCAATCCTCTCACCATGACAGAATGGCTCAACCCTTACATCTGACCATGGAAGGAACCAATCCTCTCACCATGTCAGAATGGCTATGGGTCTCATCACTTTCTCTAGGAGGAAGCCTCGATATGGAGAACACCAAGTCTCTCTCTGAAGTACTCAAACTTCAGCCTAGCCAATGGATTCGTCAATACATCAGCTATCTGTTCCTCCGTCGCAACATACAGTAGCTTCACTGCTCCTCTCTGCATCGTATCCTTGATATAGTGATACTTGATCTCGATATGCTTCGACTTGTCATGAAACATTAGATTCTCTGAAAACTTCACACAACTCTGGTTGTCACAATGTATACAAGTAGCATCTAACTGGAGATCAAATATATCAGACAGTAGCTTCCGCAGCCATACTGCCTCACAACTAGCTGAACAAGCTGCGACATACTCTGCTTCAGCCGTACTCAGTGCCACATAGGATTGCTTCCTTCTAAACCAAGAGATCACACCTGATCCCATACTGAAGCAACATCCCGAAGTACTCTTCCTGTTGATGGA